>MU226515.1:11161-24949 GCA_018584345.1 Thuja plicata
GGCAATGTGGAACCTCAAAACAGCTTGTTATGAGATTGCAGCTCATTATCATCAAACGGTTGACCGATTCAGCGATGTGGAACCTCAGAATAGCTTTCTATGAGATTGCAACACATTATCATCAAACAGTTGAACAATTCAGCAATGTGGAACCTCAGAATAGCTTGTTATGAGATTACAACTCATTATCATCGAACGGTTGATTGATTCGATGATGTAAAACCTCAGAATGACTTGTTATGAGATTACAACTCATTATCATTGAACGGTTGACTGATTCGGCGATGTGGAACCTTAGAACAACTTTTTATGAGATTACAGTTCACTATCATCGAATGATTGACCGATTCGGTGTGTGGAACCTCAGAATGGCTTGTTATGAGATTACAACTCATTATCATCGAACGGTTGACCAATTCAGTGATGTAGAACCTCAGAATAGCTTGTTATGAGATTGCAACTCATTATCATCGAACGGTTGACCAATTCAGCGATGTGGAACCTCAAAACAACTTGTTATGAGATTGGAACTCATTATCATCATACGGTTGATCGATTTGGCGATGTGGAACCTCAAAAAAACTTGTTATGAGATTACAACTCATTATCATCGAATGGTTGATCGACTTGGTGATGTGGAACTTCAGAATGGCTTGTTATGACATTACAACTCATTATCATTGAATGGTTGACTGATTCAGTGATGTCGAACCTCAAATAGCTTGTTATGAGATTGTAGCTCATTATCATCAAACGGTTGACTGATTTGGTGATGTGGAACCTCAGATCGGCTTGTTATGACATTACAACTCATTATCATTGAACAGTTGACCGATTCAGCGATGTGGAACCTCAGAAAATCTTGTTATGAGATTGCAGCTGATTATCATCGAACGATTGACCGATTCAGCCATGTGGAACCTCAGAATAGCTTGTTATGAAATTACAACTCATTATCATCAAACGATTGATCGATTCGGCAATGTGGAACCTTAGAATAGCTTGTTATGAGATTACAAATCATTATCATTGAACGGTTGATCAATTTGGCAATGTGGAACCTCAAAATAGCTTGTTATGAGATTACAACTTATTATCATCGAACGGTTGACCGATTCGGCAATGTGGAACCTCAGAACAACTTTTTATGAGTTTCCAGCTCATTATCATGGAATGGTTGACCGATTCGGCAATGTGGAACCTCAGAATAGCTTGTTATGAGATTAGAACACATTATCATCGAACAGTTGACCGATTTGGCGATGTAGAACATCAGAACAGCTTGTTATGAGATTGCAACAGATTATCATTGAATGGTTGACCGATTCGGCGATGTGGAACCTTAGAATGGCTTGTTATGAGATTACAACTCATTATCATTGACTGGTTGACCATTTTGGTGATGTGGAACCTCAGAATGGCTTGTTATGAGATTACAACTCATTATCATCGAACAGTTGACCAATTTGGTGATGTGGAACCTCAGAACAACTTGTTATGATATTTTAGCTCATTATCATCGAATGGTTGACTGATTTGGCAATGTGGAACTTCAAAATAGCTTGTTATGAGATTGCAGCTCATTATCATCAAATGGTTGACCGATTCGGCGATGTGGAACCTTGAAATAGCTTGTTACAAGATTACAACTCATTATCATCAAACGGTTGATCGATTCAGTGATGTGGAACCTCAGAATGGCTTGTTATGATATTACAACTCGTTATCATCCAACGGTTGATCGATTCGGCGATGTGGAACCTCAGAATGGCTTCTTATGAGATTGCAACTCATTATCATCTAATGGTTGACCGATTTGGTGATGTGGAACCTCAAAACAGCTTGTTATGAGATTGCAGCTCATTATCATCAAACGGTTGATCGATTCGGCGATGTGGAACCTTAGAACAGCTTGTTATGAGATCACAACTCATTATCATCGAATGGTTGATCAATTTGGTGATGTAGAACATCAGAATAGCTTGTTATGAGATTGTAGCTGATTATCATCGAATGGTTGACCGATTCAGCGATGTGGAACCTCAAAATGGCTTGTTATGAGATTATAACTCATTATCATCGAATGGTTGACCGATTTGGCAATGTGGAACCTTAGAACAGCTTGTTATGAGATTACAACTCATTATCATTGAACGGTTGATCAATTCAGCGATGTGGAACCTCAGAATGGCTTGTTATGAGATTACAACTCATTATCATCAAACGGTTGATCGATTCGGCGATGTGAAACCTCAGAATAGCTTGTTATGAGATTGCAGCTCATTATCATCGAACGGTTGACTAATTCGGCGATGTGGAACCTCAAAACAGCTTGTTATGAGATTACAACTCATTATCATGGAACGGTTGACCGATTCGGCAAATGTAGAAGATCAGAATAGCTTGTTATGAGATTGTAGCTGATTATCATCAAACGATTGACCGATTCGGCAATGTGGAACCTCAAAATGGCTTGTTATGAGATTACAACTCATTATCATCGAATGGTTGACCGATTCAGCGATGTGGAAATTTAGAATGGCTTGTTATGAGATTACAACTTATTATCATCAAACAGTTGACCAATTCAAGGATGTGGAGCCTCAGAGTAGCTTGTTATGAGATTACAGCTTATTATCATCGAACGATTGACTGATTTGGCAATGTGGAACCTCAGAACAGCTTGTTATGAGATTGCAACTCATTATCATCAAACTGTTGATCGATTCGACATTGTGGCACCTTAGAATAGCTTGTTATGAGATTACAACTCATTATCATCAAACGGTTGATCGATTCAGCGATGTGGAACCTCAAAATGGCTTGTTATGAGATTACAACTCATTATCATCAAATGGTTGACCGATTCGGCAATGTGGAACCTCAGAATAGCTTGTTATGAGATTGCAGCTCATTATCATCAAACGGTTGACCGATTCAGCGATGTGGAACCTCAGAATAGCTTGTTATGAGATTATAACTCATTATCATTAAACGGTTGACCGATTCGGCAATGTAGAACATCAAAATAGCTTGTTATGAGATTGCTGCTCATTATCATCGAACAGTTGACCAATTGAATGATGTGGAACCAGAGAATAACTTGTTATGAGATTGCAACTCATTATCATTGAATGGTTGACTGATTTCGCGATGTAGAACATTAGAATAGATTGTTATGAGATTGTAGTTAATTATCATCGAACGGTTGACCAATTCAGTGATGTGGAACATCAGAATGGCTTGCTATGAGATTAAAACTCTTTATCATCAAACAGTTGACCAATTCGGCGATGTGGAACCTCAAAATGGATTTTTATGAGATTACAACTCATTATCATCAAACAGTTGACCAATTCGGTGATGTGGAACCTCAAAATAGCTTGTTATGAGATTGCAGCTCATTATCATGGAAATGGTTGACCGATTTGGCGATGTGGTACCTCAGAACAACTTGTTATGAGATTGCAACTCATTATCATCAAATGGTTGATCGATTCAGTGATGTGGAACCTCAGAATAGCTTGTTATGAGGTTACAACTCATTATCATCGAACGATTGATCAATTCAGCGTTGTGGAAACTCAGAATGGCTTGTTATGAGATTACAACTCATTATCATCGAACGGTTGATCGATTCGGTGATATGGAATCTCAGAATAGCTTGTTATGAGATTACAGCTCATTATCCTCAAATGGTTGACTGATTTGGTGATGTGGATCCTTAGAACAACTTGTTATGAGATTACAACTCATTATGATCGAATGGTTGACTGATTCGGTGATGTAGAACATCAAAATAGCTTGTTATAAGATTGCAGCTGATTGTCATCAAATGTTTGACTGATTTGGTGATGTGGAACCTCAGAACAGCTTGTTATGAGATTACAACTCATTATCATCTAAGGATTGACCGATTCGGCGATGTAGAACCTTAGAATAGCTTGTTATGAGATTATAGCTAATTATCATTGAATGGTTGACCGATTTAGCGATGTGGAACCTCAGAACAACTTGTTATGAGATTACAACTCATTATCATCAAACGGTTGATCGATTCAGCGATGTGGAACCTTAGAACATCTTGTTATGAGATTACAACTCATTATCATCGAACGATTGATCAATTCGGTGATGTGGAACCTCAAAATGACTTGTTATGAGATTATAACTCATTATCATCGAACGGTTGACTGATTTGGTGATGTGGAACCTCAGAGTAGCTTGTTATGAGATTGCAACTCATTATCATCAAACGGTTGACCGATTCGGCGATGTGGAACCTCAGAACAACTTGTTATGAGATTACAACTCCTTATCATTGAATGGTTGACCGATTTGATGATGTAGAACATTAGAATAGCTTGTTATGAGATTGTAGCTAATTATCATTGAACGGTTGACTGATTCGGCAATGTGGAACCTCAGAACAGCTTGTTATAAAATTATAACTCATTATCATCAAACGGTTGACCGATTCAGCAATGTGGAACCTTAGAATGGCTTGTTATGAGATTACAACTCATTATCATCAAACGGTTGACCAATTTGGCAATGTGGAACCTCAGAATAGCTTGTTATGAGATTGCAGCTCATTATCATCGAACGGTTGACTGATTCGGTGATGTGGAACCTCAGAACAACTTGTTATGAGATTACAAATCATTATCATCGAACGGTTGATCGATTTGGCAATGTGGAACCTCAGAACAGCTTGCTATGAGATTACAACTCATTATCATTGAACGGTTGATCGATTCGGCGATGTGGAAACTCAGAACGACTTGTTATGAGATTACAACTCATTATCATCGAATGGTTGACCGATTCGGTGATGTAGAACCTCAAAATAGGTCGTTACAAGATTGTAACTTATTATCATCGAATGGTTGACCAATTCGGCGATGTGGAACCTCAGAACAGCTTGTTATGAGATTAAAACTCATTATCATCAAACGGTTGACCGATTCGGCGATGTAGAACATTAGAACAGCTTGTTATGAGATTGCAACTAATTATCATCGAATGGTTGACCAATTCGGCAATATGGAACCTCAGAATGGCTTGTTATGAGATTACAACTCATTATCATCAAACGGTTGACTGATTTGGCGATGTGGAACCTTAGAATGGCTTGTTATGAGATTACAACTCATTATTATCAAATGGTTGACCAATTCGGTGATGTGGAACCTTCGAATGTCTTGTTATGAGATTGCAACTCATTATCGTCAAACAATTGACCGATTCGGCGATGTGAAACCTCAAAACAGCTTGTTATGAGATTGCAGCTCATTATCATCGAACGGTTGACCGATTCAGTGATGTGGAACCTCAGAACAACTTGTTATGAGATTACAACTCATTATCATCAAATGGTTGACCAATTCAGTGATGTAGAACATCAAAATAGCTTGTTATGAGATTGCAGCTCTTTATCATCGAACGGTTGACGGATTCGGTGATGTGGAACCTCAGAATGGCTTGTTATGAGATTAAAACTCATTATCATCGAACGGTTGACTGATTCAGCAATGTGGAACCTCAGAAAGGCTTGTTATGAGATTACAACTCATTATTATTGAATGGTTGACCAATTCGGCAATGTGGAACCTCAGAACAGCTTGTTATGAGATTACAGCTCATTATCAATAAAACGGTTAACTGATTCAGCAATGTGGAACCTCAGAACAACTTGTTATGAGATTGCAACTTATTATCATCAAATGGTTGATTGATTTACCAATGTGGAACTTCAAAATAGCTTTTTATGAGATTACAACTTATTATCATCAAATGGTTGATCGATTCGGCGATGTGGAACCTCAAAACGGCTTGTTATGAGATTATGACTCATTATCATCAAATGATTGACCGATTCAATGATGTCAAACCTAAGAATAGTTTGTTATGAGATTGCAGCTCATTATCATCGAACAGTTGACTGATTTGGTGATGTGGAACCTTAGAACAACTTGTTATGAGATTACAACACATTATCATCGAACGCTTGACTGATTTGGTAATGTAGAACATCAGAATAGCTTGTTATGAGATTGCAAATGATTATCATCAAATGGTTGACCACTTCGGTGATGTGGAACATTAGAACAGATTGTTATGAGATTACAAATCATTATCATCGAACGGTTGACCATTTCGGCGATGTGGAACCTCAGAACAGCTTGTTATGAGATTGCAGCTGATTATCATCAAACGGTTGACCGATTCAGCAATGTGGAAGCTCAAAACTACTTGTTATGAAATTACAACTCATTATCATCAAATGGTTGACCGATTCAGCGATGTAGAACATCAGAATAGCTTGTTATGAGATTGCAGTTGATTATCATCAAATGGTTGACCGATTCGGCGATGTGGAAACTTAGAACAGCTTATTATGAGATTGCACTTCATTATCATCGAACGATTGATTGATTCGGCGATGTGGAACCTCAGAACAACTTGTTATGAGATTACAACTCATTATAATCGAACGGTTGATCGATTCAGCAATGTGAAACCTCAGAACGGCTTGTTATGAGATTACAACTCATTATCATCGAACGGTTGACCGATTCTGCGATGTGGAACCTCAGAAGAACTTGTTATGTGATTGTAGCTCATTATCATCAAACGGTTGACCAATTCGGTGATGTGGAACCTCAGAATAGCTTGTTATGAGATTACAACTCATTATCATCAAATGGTTGACCGATTCGACGATGTAGAACATCAGAACAACTTGTTATGAGATTGCAGTTGATTATCATCGAATGGTTGACCGATTCGGTGATGTGGAACCTCATAATGGCTTGTTATGAGATTACAACTCATTATCATTAAACGGTTGACCGATTCGGCGATGTGCAACATCAGAATAGCTTATTATGAGATTGCAACTCATTATCATCGATGGTTGATTGATTCGGCGATGTGGAACCTCAGAAGAGCTTGTTATGAGATTACAACTTATTATCATCGAACGGTTGATCGATTCGGCAATGTGGAACCTCAGAATGGCTTCTTATGAGATTAAAACTTATTATCATCGAACGGTGCACCAATTCGGTGATGTGGAACCTCAGAATAGCTTGTTATGAGATTGCAGCTCATTATCATCAAACGGTTGACCTATTCGGCAATGTGGAAGCTTAGAACAACTTGTTATGAGATTAAATCTCATTATCATTGAACGGTTGACCGATTCGGTGATGTAGAACATCAGAACAACTTGTTTTGAGATTACAGTTGATTATCATCGAACGGTTGACCGATTCAGCAATGTGGAACCTCAAAATGGCTTGTTATGAGATTACAACTCATTATCATCGAATGATTGACCGATTCTATGATGTGGAACCTCAAAATAGCTTTTTATGAGATTACAGCTGATTATCATCGAATGGTTGACCGATTCGGCAATGTGGAACCTCAGAATGGCTTGTAATGAGATTACAACTCATTATCATCGAACGGTTAACTGATTCGGTGATGTGGAACCTCAGAATAGCTTGTTATGAGATTTCAGCTCATAATCATCAAAGGGTTGACCGATTTGGCAATGTGGAACCTCATAATAGCTTGCTATGAGATTACAACTCATTATCATCAAACGGTTCATAGATTCGGCGATGTGGAACCTCAGAACAGATTGTTATCAGATTACAACACATTATCATCGAACGGTTGATCGATTCGGTGATGTGGAACCTCAAAATAGCTTGTTATGAGATTACAGCTCATTATCATCGAACGGTTGACCAATTCGACAATGTAGAACATTAGAACAACTTGTTATGAGATTGCAGTTGATTATCATCAAACGGTTGACGGATTCAGTGATGTGGAACCTCAAAATGGCTTGTTATGAGTTTACAGCTCATTATCATCGAACGGTTGACCAATTCAGCGATGTGGAACCTCAGAATAGCTTGTTATGAGATTGTAGCTAATTATCATCGAATGGTTGACCGATTCGGTGATGTGGAACCTCAAAATAGCTTATTATGAGATTACAACTCATTATCATCAAACGGTTGATCGATTCAGCGATCTAGAACCTCAAAATAGCTTATTATGAGATTACAACTCATTATCATCGAACGATTGATCGATTCAGTGATGTGGAACCTTAGAATGGCTTGTTATGAGATTACAACTCATTATCATCGAACGGTTGACCAATTCAGTGATGTGGAACCTTAGAACAGCTTGTTATGAGATTTAAGCTCATTATCATCGAATGGTTGACCGATTTGACAATGTGGAACCTCAGAATAGCTTGTTATGAGATTGCAACTCATTATCATTGAACGGTTGACCGATTCGGCGATGTGGAACTTCAGAAGAGCTTGCTATGAGATTGTAGTTGATTATCATCAAACGGTTGACTGATTCGGCAATGTGGAACCTCAGAACAACTTGTTATGAGATTATAGCTGATTATCATCGAACAGTTGACCGATTCAGTGATGTGGAACCTTAGAACAACTTGTTATGAGATTGTAACTCATTATCATCGAACGGTTGATTGATTCGATGATGTGGAACCCCAAAATGGCTTGTTATGAGATTACAACTCATTATCATCAAACGGTTGACCGATTCGGTGATGTGGAACCTTAGAATAGCTTATTATGAGATTGTAGCTCATTATCATCAAATGGTTGACCAATTTGGTGATGTGAAACCTCAAAATAGCTTGTTATGAGATTACAACTCATTATCATCGAACGGTTGACCGATTCGATGATGTAGAATATTAGAAAAGCTTGTTATGAGATTGCAGCTGATTATCATCAAATAATTGACCAATTCGGCGATGTGGAACCTTAGAATGGCTTGTTATGACAATACAACTCATTATCATCAAATGGTTGACTGATTCGGTGATGTGGAACCTTAGAATGGCTTGTTATGAGATTACAACTCATTATCATCAAACGGTTGACCAATTCAGCAATGTGGAACCTTAGAATAACTTGTTATGAGATTGTAGCTCATTATCATCGAACGGTTGAACGATTCAGTGATGTGGAACCTCAGAATAGCTTGTTATGAGATTGCAACTCATTATCATCGAATGGTTGATCGATTCGGCGATGTGGAACCTGAGAACAACTTATTATGAGATTACAACTCCTTATCATCAAACTGTAGATCGATTCGGTGATGTGGAACCTCAGAATAGCTTATTATGAGATTACAACTCATTATCATCAAACAGTTGACCGCTTTGGCGATGTGGAACCTTAAAAGATCTTGTTACAAGATTTCAACTGATTATGATCAAACGGTTGACCGATTTGGTGATGTGGAACCTCAGAACAGCTTGCTATGAGATTACAACTCATTATCATCGAATGGTTGACCGATTCGATGATATAGAACATCAGAACAACTTGTTATGAGATTGCAGTTGATTATCATTGAATGGTTGACCGATTCGGTGATGTGGAACCTCAGAATGACTTGTTATGAGATTACAACTCATTATCATCGAACGGTTGAGCGATTCGACAATGTAGAACCTCAGAACAGCTTATTATGAGATTGCAACTCATTATCATCGAATGGTTGATTGATTTGGCGATGTGGAACCTCAGAAGAGCTTGTTATGAGATTACAACTTATTATCATCGAACGGTTGATCGATTCGGCAATGTGGAACCTCAGAATGGCTTCTTCTGAGATTACAACTCATTATCATCGAACGGTTTACCGATTCAGTGATGTGGAACCTCAGAACACCTTGTTATGAGATTGCAGCTCATTATCATCGAACGGTTGACCTATTAGACGATGTAGAACATCAGAATAGCTTGTTTTGAGATTGCAGTTGATTATCATCGAACGGTTGACCGATTCGGCAATGTGGAACATCAAAATGGCTTGTTATGAGATTAGAACTCATTATTACGAACGATTGACTGATTCTATGATGTGGAACCTCAGAATAGCTTGTTATGAGATTGCAGCTGATTATCATCGAATGGTTGACCAATTTGGCAATGTGGAACCTCAGAATAGCTTGTAATGAGATTACAACTCATTATCATCGAACGGTTGACCGATTCGGTGATGTAGAACATCAGAATGGCTTGTTATGAGATTGCAACTGATTATCATCGAACCGTTGACCGATTCAGCTATGTGGAACCTCAGAATGGCTTGTTATGAGATAACAACTCATTATCATCAAATGGTTGACCGATTTAGTGATGTGAAACCTTAGAATGGCTTGTTATGAGATTACAACTCATTATCATCGAATGATTGACCAATTCGGTGATGTGGAACCTTAGAATAGCTTGTTATGAGATTGTATCTCATTATCATCGAATGGTTGACCGATTCAGTGATGTAGAACCTCAGAATAGCTTGTTATGATATTACAACTCATTATCATCAAACAGTTGACCGATTTGGCGATGTGGAACCTCAGAATGGCTTGTTATGAGATTGAAGCTCATTATCATCAAACAGTTTACCGATTTGGTGATGTGGAACCTTAGAATAGCTTGTTATGAGATTACAACTCATTATCATCAAACGGTTGACCGATTTGGTGATGTAGAACATCAGAATAGCTTCTAATGAGATTGCAGTTGATTATCATTGAATGATTGACCGATTCGGTGATGTGGAACCTCAAAATGGCTTGTTATGAGATTACAACTCATTATCATCGAACGGTTGACTGATTTGGCGATGTGGAACCTCAGAATGGCTTGTTATGAGATTACAACTCATTATCATCAAATGGTTGACCAATTGGGCAATGTGGAACCTCAGAATTGCTTGTTATGAGATTACAACTCATTATCATCGAACGATTGACCGATTCGGCAATGTGGAACCTCAGAACAGCTAGTTATGAGATTACAACTCATTATCATCAAACGATTGACTGACTCGGCAATGTAGAACATCAGAATAGCTTGTTATGAGATTGCAGCTGATTATCATCAAATGGTTGACCAATTTGGTGATGTGGAATGTCAGAACGGCTTGTTATGAGATTATAACTCATTATCATCAAATTGTTGACTGATTGAGCGATGTGGAACCTCAGAACAGCTTGTTATGAGATTGCAGCTGATTATCATCGAATGGTCAACCGATTCAGAGATGTGGAAACTCACAATAGCTTGTTATGAGATTACAACTCATTATCATCAAATGATTGATCGATTTGGCAATGTTGAACCCCAGAATAGCTTGTTATGAGATTGTAGCTCATTATCATCAAATGGTTGACTGATTCGGCGATGTGAAACCTTAGAATAGCTTGTTATGAGATTACAACTCATTATCATTGAACGGTTGATCAATTCAAAGATGTGGAACCTCAGAATAGCTTCTTATCAGATTACAACTCATTATCATCAAATGGTTGATCGATTCGGCGATGTGGAACCTCAGAACGGCTTGTTATGAGATTGCAGGTGATTATCAACAAATGTTTGACCAATTCGGTAATGTGGAACCTCAGAATGGCTTGTTATGAGATTACAACTCATTATCATCAAACGGTTGACCAATTCGGTGATGTGGAACCTCAGAATGGATTTTTATGAGGTTACAACTCATTATCATCGAACAATTGACCAATTCGGTGATGTGGAACTTCAGAATACCCTGTTATGAGATTGCAGCTCATTATCATCGAACGGTTGATCAATTCAGCGATGTGGGACCTCAGAATAGCTTGTTATGAGATTGCAACTCATTATCATTGAACAGTTGATTAATTCGGTGATGTGGAACCTCAGAACAGCTTGTTATGAGATTACAACTCATTATCATCGAACGGTTGATCAATTCGGCGATGTGGAACCTTAGAACAGCTTGTTATGTGATTACAAGTCATTATCATCGAACGGTTGATGGATTCGGCAATGTGGAGCCTCAGAATAGCTTGTTATAAGATTGTAGCTCATTATCATCAAATAGTTGACCGATTCAGCGATGTGGAACCTAAGAATAGCTTGTTATGAGATTAAAACTCATTATCATCGAACGGTTGACCGATTTGGTGATGTAGAACATCAGAATAGCTTGTTATGAGATTGCAGTTGATTATCATCGAACGGTTGACCAATTCAATGATGTGCAACCTCAAAACGGCTTTTTATGAGATTACATCTAATTATCATTGAACAGTTGACTGATTCGGCAATGTAGAACCTCAAAATAGCTTGTTATGAGATTACAACTCATTATCACTGAACAATCGATCGATTTGGCGATGTGGAACTTTAGAACAGCTTGTTATGAGATTATAACTCTTTATGATTGAACGGTTGATCGATTCGGCCATGTGGAACCTCAGAACGGCTTGTTATTAGATTGCAACTCATTATCATCGAACAGTTGACCGATTCGATGATGTGGAACCTCAGAACAGCTTGTTATGAGATTGCAACTCATTATCATCAAACGGTTGACCGATTCGGCAATGTGGAACCTTAGAATAACTTGTTATGAGATTATAACTCATTATCATTGAACGGTTGACCGATTCAGTGATGTAGAAAATCAGAACAACTTGTTATGAGATTATAGCTGATTATCATCGAATGATTGACTGATTCGATGATGTGGAACCTCAGAAGGGCTTGTTATGAGATTACAACTCATTATCATTAAACAGTTGACCGATTCAGTAATGTGGAACCTCAAAATGGCTTGTTATGAGATTACAACTCATTACCATCAAACGATTGACCAATTTGGTGATGTGGAACCTCATAACATCTTGTTATGAGATTGTAGCTCATTATCATCAAACAATTGACCGATTCAGCCATGTGGAACCTCAGAACAGCTTGTTATGAGACTACAACTCATTATCATCAAATGGTTGATCGATTTGGCGATGTGGAACCTCAGAATAGCTTGTTATGAGATTACAATTCATTATCATCAAACGGTTGATCGATTCGGCGATGTGGAACCTCAGAACGGCTTGTTATGAGATTACAACTCATTATCATCAAATGGTTGACCGATTCGGCGATGTGGAACCTCAGAATAGCTTGTTATGAGATTGCAGCTCATTATGATCAAATGGTTGACCGATTTGGCGATGTGGAACCTAAGAATAGCTTGGGATGAGATTATAAGTCATTATCATCAAATGGTTAACTGATTCGGAGATGTAGAACATCAGAACAGCTTGTTATGAGATTACAGCTGATTATCATCAAACGGTTGACTGATTCGGCGATGTGGAACCTCAAAATGGCTTGTTATGAGATTACAACTCATTATCATCGAATGGTTGACTGATTCAGTGATGTGGAACCTCAGAATGGCTTGTTATGAGATTGTAACTCATTATCATCAAATGATTGACCGATTTGGCGATGTGGAACCTTAGAATAGCTTGTTATGAGATTACAACTCATTATCATTGAACAGTTGATTGATTCGGTGATGTGGAACCTCAGAACAACTTGTTATGAGATTAAAACTCATTATCATCGAATGGTTGATCGATTCGGTGATGTGGAACCTCAGAAGGACTTGCTATGAGATTATAACTCATTATCATCAAACGGTTGACCGATTCGGCGATGTAGAACCTCATAACAGCTTGTTATGAGATTGTAGCTCATTATCATCGAACGGTTGACCGATTCGGCGATGTGGAATCTCAGAACAGCTTGTTATGAGATTACAACTTATTATCATCGAATGGTTGACCGATGCAGCGATGTAGAACATCAGAATAGCTTGTTATGAGATTACAGCTGATTATCATCAAACGGTTGACCGATT
>MU226515.1:25113-41340 GCA_018584345.1 Thuja plicata
GGAACCTTAGAATGGCTTGTTATGAGATTACAACTCATTATCATTGAATGGTTGACTAATTTGGTGATGTGGAACCTCAGAATAGCTTGTTATGAGATTGCAGCTAATTATCATCAAATGGTTGACCCATTTGGTGACATGGAACCTCAGAATAGCTTGTTATGAGATTACAACTCATTATCATCAAATAGTTGATCGATTTGGTGATGTGGAACCTCAGAAAAGCTTCTTACGAAATTACAACCCATTATCATCAAACAGTTGACCGATTCGGCTGTGGAAGCTCAGAATAGCTTGTTATGATATTGTAGTTGATTATCATCGAACAGTTGACCAATTCAGTGATGTGGAACCTCAGAATGGCTTATTATTTGATTAAAATTCATTATCATCGAACGGTTGACCGATTCGGTGATGTAGAACCTCGAAATGGCTTGTTTTGAGATTACAACTCATTATCATCGAACGGTTGACCAATTTTGCAATGTGGAACCTCAGGATAGCTTGTTATGAGATTAAAACTCATTATCATCGAATGGTTGACCGATTTGGTGATATGGAACCTCAGGATAGCTTGTTATGAGATTGCAGCTGATTATCATCGAATGGTTGCCTGATTCGGAGATGTGAAACTTTAGAATAGCTTGTTATGAGATTACAACTCATTATCATCAAATGGTTGATCGATTCAGTGATGTGGAACCTCAAAATAGCTTGTTATGAGATTACAACTCATTATCATTGAACGGTTGATCGATTTGGCAATGTGGAACCTCAGAATGGCTTGTTATGAGATTACAGCTCATTATCATCAAACAGTTAACCGATTTGACAATGTGGAACCTCAGAACGGCTTGTTATGAGATTACAACTCATTATCATCGAACGGTTGACCAATTTGGCAATGTGGAACCTCAGAATAACTTGTTATGAGATTGTAGCTCATTATCATCAAACGGTTGATCGATTCAGCTATGTGGAACCTCAGAATAGCTTGTTATGAGATTGCAACTCATTATCATCAAACAATTGAGCGATTCGGCGATGTGGAACCTTAGAATAGCTTGTTATGAGATTACAACTCATTATCATCAAACGGTTAATCAATTCAGTGATGTGGAACCTCAGAACAACTTATTATGAGATTGTAGCTCATTATCATCGAACGGTTGACCGATTCGGTGATGTGGAACCTTAGAACAACTCGGTATGAGATTGCAACTCACTATCATCGAATGGTTGATTGATTTGGCCATGTGGAACCTCAGAACAGCTTGTTATGAGATTACAACTCATTATCATTGAATGGATGATCGATTCGCCGATGTGGAACCTCAGAATGGCTTGTTATGAGATTACAACTCATTATCATCGAATGGTTGACCGATTCGGTGATGTGGAACCTCAGAACAGCTTGTTATGAGATTACAACTCATTATCATTGAACTGTTGATCGATTCGGCAATGTGGAACCTCAGAATGGCTTATTATGAGATTACAACTCATTATCATCTAATGGTTGATTAATTCGGTGATGTGGAACCTCAGAATAGCTTGTTATGAGATTACAGCTCATTATCATCAAACGGTTGACTGATTCAGTGATGTGGAACCTCAGAACAGCTTGTTATGAGACTACAACTAATTATCATCGAACGGTTGACCGATTCGGCAATGTGGAACCTCAGAACGTCTTGTTATGATATTACAACTCATTATCATTAAACAGTTAACTGATTCAGTGATGTGGAACCTCAGAATGACTTGTTATGAGATTACAACTCATTATCATCAAACAGTTGACCAATTCGGTGATGTGGAACATCAGAATAGCTTATTATGAGATTGCAGCTCATTATCATTGAATGGTTGACTGATTCAATGATGTGGAACCTCAGAACAACTTTTTATGAGATTACAACTCATTATCATTGAATGGTTGATTGATTTGGTGATGTGGAACCTCAGAACGGCTTGTTATGACATTACAACTCATTATCATCAAATGGTTGACCGATTTGACAATGTGGAACCTTAGAACAGCTTGTTATGAGATTACAGCTCATTATCATCAAATGGTTGACTGACTCAGTGATGTGGAACCTCAAAATAGCTTTTTATGAGATTACAACTCATTATCATCGAATGGTTGACCGATTCGGCGATGTAGAACATCAGAACAGCTTGTTATGAGATTGCAGCTGATTATCATCGAACAATTGACCGATTCGGCGATGTGGAACCACAGAAGAGCTTGTTATGAGATTACAACTCATTATCATTGAATGGTTGACCAATTCGGTGATGTGGAACCTCAAAACAACTTGTTATGGGATTACAAAACATTATCATCAAATGGTTGACCAATTCAGTGATGTAGAACATTAGAACAACTTGTTATGAGATTGCAGCTGATTATCATCAAACGGTTGACCGATTTGGTGATGTGAAACCTCAGAATGGCTTGTTATGAGATTACAACTCATTATCATCGAATAGTTGACCGATTTGGCAATGTGGAACCTCAGAATGGCTTGTTATAAGATTACAACTCATTATCATCAAATGGTTGACCGATTCGGTGATGTAGACATCAGAACAACTTTTTATGAGATTGTAGTTGATTATAATCAAATAGTTGACCGATTTGGAAATGTGGAACCTCATAATGGCTTGTTATGAGATTACAACTCGTTATCATCAAACGGTTGACCGATTCGGCAATGTGGAACCTCAGAATAGCTTATTATGAGATTGCAGCTGATTATCATCGAATGGTTGAATGATTTAGCGATGTGGAACCTCAGAATAGCTTGTTATGAGATTACAACTCATTATCATCGAACGATTAATTGATTCGGTGTTGTGGAACCTTAGAACGGCTTGTTATGAGATTACAACTCATTATCATCGAACGGTTGACCGATTCGATGATGTGGAACCTCAGAACAGTTTGTTATCAGACTGCAGCTGATTATCATCGAACAGTTGACCGATTTGGTGATGTGGAACCTCAGAATAGCTTGTTATGAGATTACAACTCATTATCATCAAACAGTTGATCGATTCGGCAATGTGGAACCTCAGAATAGCTTGTTATTAGATTGCAGCTGATTATCATCAAATGTTTGACCGATTTGGTGATGTGGAACCTCAAAATGGCTTGTTATGAAATTATAACTCATTATCATTGAACGATTGACTGATTCAGCGGTGTGGAACCTCAAAATAGCTTGTTATGAGATTACAACTACTTATCATCAAACGGTTGACTGATGCAGCAATGTGAAACCTTAGAACAACTTGTTATGAGATTACAACTCATTATCATCGAACGGTTGACTGATTCGGTGATGTGGAACCTCAGAACGGCTTGTTATGAGATTGCAGCTCATTATCATCGAACGGTTGATCGATTTGGTGATGTGGAACCTCAGAACGGATTGTTATGAGATAACAACTCATTATCATCCAATGGTTGACCGATTCAGCGATGTGGAACCTCAGAACAGCTTGTTATGAGATTACAACTCATTATCATCAAACGGTTGATCGATTTGGTGATGTGGAACCTCAGAACGGATTGTTATGAGATAACAACTCATTATCATCCAACGATTGACCGATTTAGCGATGTGGAACCTCAGAACAGCTTGTTATGAGATTGCAGCTCATTATCATTGAACGGTTGACTCATTCAGCGATGTGGAACCTCAGAACAGCTTGTTATGAGATTACAACTCATTATCATCAAACGGTTGACCGATTCAATGATGTAGAACATCAGAACAACTTGTTATGAGATTGCAGCTGATTATCATCAAATAGTTGACCGATTCGGTGATGTGCAACCTTAGAATGACTTGTTATGAGATTACAACTGATTATCATCAAATAGTTGACCGATTCGGTGATGTGGAACCTTAGGATGACTTGTTATGAGATTATAACTCAATATCATCAAATGGTTAACCAATTCAGCGATGTGGAACCTTAGAACAGCTTGTTATGAGATTGCAGCTGATTATCATCAAACAGTTGACCGATTCGGCGATGTGAAACCTCAAAACAGCTTGTTATGAGATTACAACTCATTATCATCGAACGGTTGATCGCTTCGGCAATGTGCAACCTCAGAACAACTTGTTATGAGATTACAACTCATTATCATCAAACGGTTGGTCGATTAGGTAATGTGGAACCTCAGAATGGCTTGTTATGAGATTACATCTCATTATCATTGAATGGTTGACCAATTCGGCGATGTGGAACCTCAGAATAGGTTGTTATGAGATGGTAGTTCATTATCATCAAATGGTTGACCGATTTGGTGATGTTGAACATCAGAATAGCTTGATATGAGATTGCAGCTAATTATCATCAAACGGTTGACTGATTTGGTGATGTGGAACCTCAAAATAACTTGTTATAAGATTACAGCTCATTATCATCAAATGGTTGACCGATTTAGCGATGTAGAACATCAGAACAACTTGTTATGAGATTGCAACTGATTATCATCAAACAGTTGACTGATTCAGTGATGTGGAACCTCACAACAGCTTGTTATGAGATTGCATCTCATTATCATCAAATGGTTGACCAATTCAATGATTAGGAACCTCAGAACAACTTGTTATGAGATTGCAACTCATTATCATCGAACGGTTGATCAATTTGCTGATGTGGAACCTCAGAATAGCTTGTTATGAGATTACAACTCATTATCATCGAATGGTTGATCGATTCGGCGATGTGGAACCTCAGAACGGCTTGTTATGAGATTATAACTCATTATCAGCAAATGGTTGACCAATTCGGCGATGTGGAACCTCAAAATAGCTTGTTTTGAGATTGTAGCTTGTTATAAGATTACAACTCATTATCATCGAATGGTTGACCGATTTGGTGATGTGGAACCTCGGAATGACTTGTTATGAGATTACAACTCATTATCATTGAACGGTTGACCAATTCGGTGATGTGGAACCTCAGAATAGCTTGTTATGAGATTGTAGCTCATTATCATCAAACGGTTTACTGATTCAGTGATGTGGAACCTCAGAATAGCTTGTTATTAGATTGCAACTCATTATCATTGAATGGTTGACTGATTCGGCAATATGAACCTCAGAACGGCTTGTTATGAGATTACAACTCATTATCATCGAATGGTTGACCGATTTGGTGATGTGGAACCTCAGAATGACTTGTTATGAGATTACAATTCATTATCATTGAACCGTTGACCAATTCGGTTATGTAGAACCTCAGAATAGCTTGTTATGAGATTGCAGCTCATTATCGTCGAACGGTTCACCGATTCAGTGATGTGGAACCTTAGAATAGCTTGTTCTGAGATTGCAACTCATTATCATCGAATGGTTAATCTATTTGGCGATGTGAAAACTTAGAACAGGTTGTTATGAGATTACAACTCATTATCATTGAATGGTTGATCGATTCAGCAATGTGGAACCTTAAAATAGCTTGTTATGAGATTACAACTCATTATCATCGAATGGTTGACCGATTCGGTGATGTGGAACCTCAGAACAGCTTGTTATGAGATTGCAGCTGATTATCATCGAAACGGTTGACCGATTCGGCAATGTGGAACCTCAGAACAGCTTGTTATGAGATTACAACTCATTATCATCGAATGGTTAACTAATTCGGCAATGTAGAACATTAGAACAACTTGTTATGAGATTGTAGTTGATTATCATCAAACGGTTAACCGATTTGTTGATGTGGAACCTCAGAATGGCTTGTTAAGAGATTACAATTCATTATCATTGAATGTTTGACCAATTTGGCTATGTGGAACCTCAAAATAGCTTGTTATGAGATTACAACTCATTATCATTAAACGGTTGAGCAATTCGGCAATGTGGAACCTCAGAAAAGCTTGTTATGAGATTATAGCTAATTATCATCGAACGGTTGACCGATTCGGTGATGTGGAACTTCATAATAGCTTGTTATGAGATTAGAACTCATTATCATCGAATCATTGATCGATTTGGTGATGTGGAACCTCAGAATGGCTTGTTATGAGATTACAACTCATTATCATCAAACGGTTGACCAATTCAGCGATGTGGAACCTCAAAACAGTTTGTTATGAGATTGCAGCTCATTATCATCGAACAGTTGACCGATTTGGTGATGTGGAACCTCAGAACAGCTTATTATGAGATTACAACTCATTATCATCAAATAATTAACTGATTTGGCGATATAGAAGATCAGAATAGCTTGCTATGAGATTGTAGCTGATTATAATCGAATGGTTGATCGATTTGGCAATGTGGAACCTCAGAATGGCTTGTTATGAGATTACAACTCATTATCATTGAATGGTTGACCGATTCGGTGATGTGGAACCTTAGAATAGCTTGTTATGAGATTACAACTCATTATCATCGAACGGTTCACTAATTTGGCGATGTGGAACCTTAGAATAGCTTGTTATGAGATTGTAGCTCATTATCATTGAACGGTTGACCGATTTGGTGATGTGGAACATCAGAACAGCTTGTTATGAGATTAAAACTCATTATCATCGAACGGTTGACCGATTCAGTGATGTGGAACCTCAGAATGGCTTTTTATGAGATTACAACTCATTATCATCTTACGGTTGATCAATTCGGTGATGTGGAACCTCAGAACAGCTTGTTATGAGATTACAACTCATTATCATTGAACGGTTGACCGATTCAACAATGTGGAACCTCAGAACAGCTTGTTATGAGATTACAACTCATTATCATAGAACGATTGACCAATTTGGTGATGTGAAACCTTAGAATGGCTTGTTATGAGATTACAACTCATTATCATCAAATAGTTGACCAATTTGGTGATGTGGAACCTCAGAACAGCTTGTTATGAGATTGCAGCTCATCATCATCGAACGGTTGACAGATTCAGTGATGTGGAACCTCAGAACAACTTGTTATGAGATTGCAACTCATTATCATTGAATGGTTGATCGATTTGGTGATGTAGAAAATCAGAACAGCTGATTATCATTGAAAGGTTGACCAATTCGGTGATGTGGAACCTTAGAATGGCTTGTTATGAGATTACAACTCATTATCATCGAACGGTTGACTCATTCGGCAATGTGGAACCTCAGAACGGCTTGTTATGAGATTACAACTCATTATCAACGAATAGTTGACCAATTCGGTGATGTGGAACCTTAGAACAGCTTTCTATGAGATTACACCTCATTATCATCAAATGGTTGATCGATTTGGCGATGTGGAATCTCATAATAGCTTGTGATGAGATTGCAACTCATTATCATCGAACAGTTGATCGATTCGGCGATGTGGAACCTCAAAATAGCTTGTTATGAGATTACAACTCATTATCATCAAACAGTTGATCGATTCGGCGATGTGGAACCTCAGAAAAGCTTGTTATGAGATTACAACTTATTATCATTGAACGGTTGACCAATTCAGTGATGTGGAACCTCAGAATAGCTTGTTATGAGATTGCAAATCATTATCATCGAATGGTTGACCGATTGGATGATGTGGAACCTCAGAACAGCTTGTTATGAGATTATAACTCATTATCATTGAACAGTTGACTGATTCACTGATGTAGAACATCAGAACAGCTTGTTATGAGATTGCAGCTGATTATCATCGAACGGTTGACCGATTTGGTGATGTGGAACCTCAGAATGGCTTGTTATGAGATTACAACTCATTATCATCGAACGATTGACCAATTCGGCGATGTGTAACCTTAGAATAGTTTGTTATGAGATTTCAGCTGATTATCATCGAGCGGTTGATTGATTCGGCAATGTGGAACCTCAGAACAGCTTGTTATGAGATTACAACTCATTATCATCAAATGGTTGATTGATTCGGTGATGTGGAACCTCAGAACAGCATGTTATGAGATTACAATTCATTATCATCGAATAGTTGATCAATTCGGTGATGTGGAACCTCAGAATGGCTTCTTATGATATTACAACTCATTGTCATCGAACGGTTGACCGATTCAGTGATGTGGAACCTCAGAATAGCTTGTTATGAGATTGTAGTTTGTTATCATCGAACGATTGACTGATTTGGCAATGTGGAACCTTAGAACAGCTTGTAATGAGATTATAACTCATTATCATTGAATGGTTGACCGATTCGGCGATGTGGAACCTCAGAATAGCTTGTTATGAGATTACAACTCATTATCATTAAACAGTTGACCAATTCGGCGATGTGGAACCTCAGAACAGCTTGTTATAAGATTACAGCTCATTATCATCGAACGGTTGACTGATTTGGTGATGTGGAACCTTAGAACAACTTGTTATGAGATTGTAACTCATTATCATCAAATGGTTGATCAATTCGGTGATGTGGAACCTCAGAATAGCTTGTTATGAGATTACAACTCATTATCATCGAACGGTTGATTGATTCAATGATGTGGAACCTCAGAATGGCTTGTTATGAGATTACAACTAATTATCATCGAACAGTTGACCGATTTGGTGATGTGGAACCTCAGAAAAGCTTGTTATGAGACTGCAGCTGATTATCATCAAATGATTGACCGATTTGGTGATGTGGAACCTCTGAATAGCTTGTTATGAGATTACAACTTATTATCATCGAACGGTTGACCAATTCAACGATGTAGAACATCAAAACAGCTTGTTATGAGATTAGAGGTGATTATCATCGAACGGTTGACCGATTTTGCGATGTGGAACCTCAGAATAGCTTGTTATGAGATTACAACTCATTATCATTGAACATTTGACCAATTCGGCAATGTGGAACCTTAGAATAGCTTGTTATGAGATTGCACCTCATTATCATCAAACAGTTGACCGCTTCAGTGATGTGGAACCTCAGAATAGCTTGTTATGAGATTGCAACTCATTATCATCGAACGGTTGATCGATTCGGCGATGTGGAACCTCAGAACAGCTTGTTATGAGATTACAACTCATTATCATCAAATAATTGATCGATTCGGCGATGTGGAACCTCAGAACAGCTTATTATGAGATTACAACTCATTATTATCGAACGGTTGACCGATTCGGTGATGTGGAAACTTATAACAGCTTGTTATGAGATTACAGATCATTATCATCGAACGGTTGACCGATTTGATGATGTGGAACCTCAGAATAGCTTGTTATGAGATTAGAACTCATTATCATCGAACGATTGACCGATTTGGTGATGTAGAACATCAGAATATCTTGTTATGAGATTGCAACTGATTATCATCGAACGATTGACCGATTCGGTGATGTGGAACCTCAGAATGGCTTGTTATGAGATTACAACTCATTATCATCGAACGGTTGACCGATTCAGCGATGTGGAACCTCAGAACAGTTTGTTATGAGATTTCAGCTGATTATCATCAAACGGTTGACTGATTCGGCGATGTGGAACCTCAGGACAGCTTGTTATGAGATTACAACTCATTATCATTGAATGGTTGATCGATTCGGTGATGTAGAACCTCAGAATAGCTTGTTATGAGATTACAACTCATTATCATCAAACGGTTGATCAATTCGTCAATGTGGAACCTCAGAATGGCTTCTTATGAGATTACAACTCATTATCATCAAATGATTGACCGATTCGGTGATGCAGAAAATCAAAATAGCTTATTATGAGATTGTAGCTCATTATCATCGAACGGTTGACTGATTCAGTGATGTGGAACCTCAGAATAGCTTGTTATTACATTATAACTCAATATCATCGAACGGTTGACTGATTCGGCAATTTAGAACATCAGAACATCTTGTTATGAGATTACAGCTGGTTATCATCGAACGGTTGACTGATTTGGCGATGTGGAACCTCAGAACGTGTTGTTATGAGATTACAACTCATTATCATCAACTGGCTGACATATTTGGCGATGTGAAACCTCAGAATGGCTTGTTATGAGATTACAATTCATTATCATCAAACGGTTGACCAATTCAGTGATGTGGAACCTCACAACAACTTGTTATGAGATTGAAGCTCATTATCATCGAACGGTTGACCGATTCAGTGATGTGGAACCTCAGAATAGCTTGTTATGAGATTGTAACTCATTATCATCAAACAGTTGATCGATTCGGCAATGTGGAACCTCAGAACAGCTTGTTATGACATTACAACTCATTATCATCGAACGGTTGATCAATTTGGTGATGTGGAACCTCAGAACGGCTTGTTATGAGATTACAACTAATTATCATTGAATGGTTGACCGATTCAGCGATGTGGAACCTCAGAAAAGCTTGTTATGAGATTGCAGCTGACTATCATCAAAAAGTTGATCGATTCAGTGATGTGGAACCTCATAATGGCTTGTTATAAGATTACAACTCATTATCATCGAACAGTTGACCGATTCCATGATGTGGAACCTCAGAACAGCTTGTTATGAATTTGTAACTGATTATCATCGAACGGTTGATCGATTCATCGATGTGGAACCTCAGGACGGCCTGTTATGAGATTACAACTCATTATCATCGAACAGTTGACCGATTCAGTGATGTAGAACCTCAGAACAGCTTGTTATGACTTTGTAAGTGATTATCATCAAACGGTTGACTGATTTGGCGATGTGGTACATCAAAACAACTTGTTATGAGATTGCAGCTCATTATCATTGAACGGTTGACCGATTTGGTGATGTGGAACCTCAGAAGGGCTTTTTATGAGATTACAACTCATTATCATCAAATGGTTGACCGATTCGGTGATGTAGAACATCAGAAGAACTTGTTATGATATTACAGCTGATTATCATCAAATAGTTGACCGATTCGGCGATGTGGAACCTCAGAACAACTTGTTATGAGATTACAACTCATTATCATAAAATGGTTGATCGATTCAGTGATGTGGAACCTCAGAATAGCTTGTTATGAGATTACAACTCATTATCATCCAATGGTTGACCAATTTGGTGATGTGGAACCTTAGAATAGCTTGTTATGAGATTACAACTCATTATCATCGAACGGTTGATTGATTCGGTGATGTAGAACCTTAGAACAGCTTGTTATGAGATTACAACTCATTATCATCAAACGGTTGATCGATTCAGCGATGTGGAACCTCAAAATGGCTTGTTATTAGATTACAACTCATTATCATCGAACGGTTGACCGATTCAGCATGTGGAACCTCAGAACAGCTTGTTATGAGATTGCAGCTCATTATCATCAAACGGTTGACCGATTCAGCTATGTGGAACCTCAGAATAGCTTGTTATGAGATTATAACTCATTATCAATGAATAGTTGACCGATTCAGCGATGTAGAACATCAGAACAACTTGTTATGAGATTGTAGCTGCTTATAATCGAACGGTTGACCGATTTAGCAATGTAGAACATCAGAACAACTTGTTATCAGATTGCAGTTGATTATCATTGAACGGTTGACCGATTTGGCAATGTCAAACCTCAAAATAGCTTGTTATGAGATTGCAACTCATTATCATCGAACGGTTGACTGATCCGGTGATGTGGACCTTAGAACAGCTTGTTATGAGATTGCAGCTGATTATCATCAAATGGTTGACTGATTTGGCGATGTGGAACCTTAGAATAGCTTGTTATGAGATTCTAACTCATTATCATCGAATGGTTGATCGATTTAGCGATGTGCAACCTTAGAATAGCGTGTTATGAGATTACAACTCATTATCATCAAATGGTTGATCGATTCGGTGATGTGGAACCTCAAAATAGCTTATTATGAGATAACAACTCATTATCATCCAACAGTTGACCAATTCGGTGATGTGGAACCTCAGAATAGCTTGTTATGAGATTGTAGCTCATTATCATCGAACAGTTGACATATTCGGTGATGTGAAACCTCACAATAGCTTGTTTTGAGATTACAACTCATTATCATCGAACGGTTGACCGATTCGGCGATGTCGAACCTCAAAATTACTTGTTATGAGATTACAACACATTATCATCGAACGGTTGACCGATTCAGTGATGTGGAACCTCAGAACAGCTTGTTATGAGTTTACAACTCATTATCATCAAATGGTTCATCGATTCGGCAATGTGGAACCTTAGAATAGCTTGTTATGAGATTACAACTCATTATCATTGAATGGTTGATCGATTCGGCGATGTGGAACCTCAGAACGGCTTGTTATGAGATTACAACTCATTATCATCGAACGGTTGATCGATTCAGCGATGTAGAACCTCAGATTGGCTTGTTATGAGATTACAACTCCTTATCATCGAACGGTTAACCGATTCGGCAATGTGGAACCTCAAAACAACTTGTTATGAGATTGCAGCTCATTATCATCGAACAGTTGACCGATTCAGCGATGTGGAACCTTAGAATAGCTTGTTATGAGATTACAACTCATTATCATCAAATGGTTGACCAATTCACTGATGTCGAACATTAGAACAGCTTGTTATGAGATTGCAGCTGATTATCATCGAACAGTTGCCCGATTTGGCAATGTGGAACCTTAGAACAGCTTGTTATGAGATTACAACTCATTATTATCGAACGATTGACTGATTCGGTGATGTGGAACCTCAGAATAGCTTGTTATGAGATTGCAGCTGATTGCCATCAAACGGTTGACTGATTTGGCAATGTAGAGTCTCAGTACAGCTTGTTATGAGATTACAACTTATTATCATCAAACGGTTAACCGATTCGGTGATGTGGAACCTTAGAACAACTTGTTATGAGATTGTAGCTGATTATTATCAAACGATTGACCGATTCGGCAATGTGGAACCTCAGAATAGCTTGTTATGAGATTACAACTCATTATCATCGAACAGTTGATCAATTCAGGAATGTGGAACCTTAGAACAACTTGTTATGAGATTACAACTCATTATCATTGAATGGTTGATCGATTCGGCGATGTGGAACCTCAAAATGGCTTGTTATGAGATTAAAACTCATTATCATCGAACATTTGACTGATTCAGTGATAAGGATCCTCAGAATAGCTTTTTATGAGATTGCAACTCACTATCATCAAACGGTTGACCGATTCGGTGATGTGGAACCTTAGAACAACTTGTTATGAGATTATAACTCATTATGATCAAATGGTTGACCGATTCGGTGATGTAGAATATCAGAACAACTTGTTATGAGATTGCAGCTGATTATCATCAAACGGTTGACCGATTGGGTGATGTGGAACCTCAGAACGACTTGTTATGAGATTACAACTGATTATCATCGAATGGTTGACCGATTTGGTGATGTGGAACCTCAGAATGGATTGTTATGAGATTAAAACTCATTATCATTGAATGGTTGATCAATTCAGCTATGTGGAACCTCAAAATAGCTTGTTATGAGATTCCAACTCATTATCATCAAACAGTTGATCGATTAGGCAATGTGGAACCTCAGAACGGCTTGTTATGAGATTACAACTCATTATCATCAAACAGTTGACCGATTCGGCAGTGTGGAACCCTAGAATAGCTTGTTATGAGATTGTAGCTCATTATCATCGAATGGTTGACTGATTCGGTGATGTGGAACTTCAGAACAGCTTGTTATGAGATTACAACTCATTATCATTGAATGGTTGACCGATTCGGCTATGTAGAACATTAGAACAACTTTTTATGAGATTGCAGGTGATTATCATCGAATGGTTGACCGATTCGTCGATGTGGAACCTTTGAATGACTTGTTATGAGATTGTAACTCATTATCATTGAACGATTGATTGATTTGGTGATGTGGAACCTTAGAATAGTTTTTTGTGAGATTACAACTCATTACCATCGAACGGTTGATCGATTTGGCAATGTGGAACCTCGGAATGGCTTGTTATGAGATTACAACTCATTATCATCCAAAGGTTGACCGATTTGGCAATGTGGAACCTCAGAATAGCTTGTTATGAGATTGCAGCTCATTATCATCGAACGGTTGACCGATTCGGTGATGTGGAACCTCAGAATAGGTTGTTATGAGATTGTTGCTGATTATCATCGAATAGTTGAGCGATTCAGCAATCTAGAACATCAGAATAGCATGTTATGAGATTATAGCTGATTATCATCGAACTGTTGACTAATTCAGTGATGTGGAACCTCAGAATAGCTTGTTATGAGATTGTAACTCATTATCATTGAACGGTTGATCGATTTGGTGATGTGGAAACTCAGAATAGTTTGTTATCAGATTACAACTCATTATCATTGAATGGTTGATCGATTTGGTGATGTGGAACGCTTGTTATGAGATTACAACTCATTATCATCGAATGGTTGACCAATTTGGCGATGTGGAACCTCAGAATAGCTTGTTATGAGATTGCAGCTCATTATCATCGAACGACTGACCGATTCGGCGATGTAGAACCTCATAATAGCTTGTTATGAGATTATAACTCATTATCATCAAATGGTTGATCGATTCAGTGATGTGGAACCTCAGAATGGCTTGTTATGAGATTACAACAAATTATCATCGAATGGTTGACCGATTCGGCGATGTGGAACCTCAGAAAAGCTTGTTATGAGATTGCAGCTCATTATCATCAAACGATTGACCGATTCAGCAATGTGGAACCCCTGAATAGTTTGTTATGAGATTACAACTCATTATCATCGAACGGTTGATCGATTTGGCGATGTAAAAAATTAGAATAGCTTGTTATGAGATTGTAGCTAATTATCATCGAACGGTTGATCAATTCAGTGATGTGGAACCTCAGAATAGCTTGTTATGAGATTACAACTCATTATCATTGAATAGTTGACCGATTCAGGGATGTGGAACCTTAGAATAGCTTGTTATGAAATTGCAACTGATTATCATCGAATAGTTGACTGATTCAGCGATGTGGAACCTCAGAACAACTTGTTATGAGATTACAACTCTTTGTCATCGAACGGTTGATTGATTCGGTGATGTGAAACCTCAGAATAGTTTGTTATGAGATTGCAGCTCATTGTCATCGAACGGTTGACCGATTTGGCAACGTGGAACCTCAGAATAGCTTGTTATAAGATTACAACTCATTATCATCGAATGGTTGACCGATTCGGTGATGTAGAACATTAGAATAGCTTTTTATGATATTACAGCTGATTATCATCAAATAGTTGACCGATTAGGCGATGTGGAACCTCAGAACGACTTGTTATGAGATTACAACTCATTATCATCAAACAGTTGATTGATTCGGCAATGTGGAACCTTAGAAAAGCTTGTTATGAGATTACAACTCATTATTATCAAATGGTTGACCAATTTGGTGATGTGGAACCTCAGAATAGCTTGTTATGAGATTACAACTCATTATCATCGAACGGTTGATTGATTCAGTGATGTAGAACCTCAGAATAGCTTGTTATGAGATTACAACTCATTATCATCAAACGGTTGATCGATTCGGTGATGTGGAACCTCAAAATGGCTTGTTATGAGATTACAACTCATTATCATCAAGCGGTTGACCAATTTAGCAATGTGGAACCTCAGAATAGCTTGTTATGAGATTGCAGCTCATTATCATCGAACGGTTGATTGATTCAGCGATGTGGAACCTCAGAACAACTTGTTATGAGATTATAACTTATTATCATGGAATGATTGACTGATTCAGCGATGTAGAACATTAGAACAACTTGTTATGAGATTACAGCTGCTTATAATCAAACGGTTGACCGATTCAGCAATGTAGAACATCAGAACAACTTGTGATGAGATTGCAGTTGATTATCATCGAACGGTTGACTAATTTGGTGATGTCGAATGTGAGAATAGCTTGTTATGAGATTACAACTCATTATCATCGAACGGTTGACCGATTCGGCGATGTGGACCTCAGAACAGCTTGATATGAGATTGCAGCTGATTATCATCAAACGGTTGACTGATTTGGCGATGTGGAACCTTAGAATAGCTTGTTATGAGATTGCAACTCATTATCATCGAATGGTTGATCGATTCGGTGATGTGGAACCTCAGAACCGCTTGTTATGAGATTACAACTCGTTATCATCTATAAGGCCCACCCTATTTCCACCTTTCCCTCGACACTTCGATGTCGAAGGATTAAGGGGTGTTGTAGTATCTGGATGATTGGTAAATCTCTAATGGATTTGTACCTTGGGATAGAACTATCTATTGTACCTTCATATTAGTACCTATTTTAGTGTCACAATGACAG
>MU226515.1:53465-110809 GCA_018584345.1 Thuja plicata
CGTTCGATGATAATGAGTTGTAATCTAATAACAAGCCATTTTGAGGTTCCACATCGCTGAATCGATCAACCGTTTGATGATAATGAGTTGTAATCTCATAACAAGCTGTTCTAAGGTTCTACATCACTGAATCAATCAACCGTTCGATGATAATGAGTTGTAATCTCATAACAAGCTATTCTAAGGTTCCACATCACCAAATTGGTCAACCATTTGATGATAATGAGTTGTAATCTCATAACAAGCTATTCTGAGGTTCCACATCACTGAATCGATCAACCGTTTGATGATAATGAGTTGTAATCTCATAACAAGTTGTTCTGAGGTTCCACATCGCCAAATCGGTCAACTATTTGATGATAATCAGCTGTAATATCATAACAAGCTATTCTGATGTTCTACATCACCGAATCGGTCAACTGTTTGATGATAATGAGTTGTAATGTCATAACAAGCCCTTCTGAGGTTCCACATCACCAAATCGGTCAACCGTTCAATGATAATGAGCTACAATCTCATAACAAGTTGTTTTGATGTTCCACATTGCCAAATCAGTCAACCGTTTGATGATAATCAGTTACAAAGTCATAGCAAGTTGTTCTGAGGTTCTACATAACTGAATCGGTCAACTGTTCGATGATAATGAGTTGTAATCTCATAACAAGCTATTCTGAGCTTCCACATCGATGAATCGATCAACCGTTCGATGATAATCAGTTACAAAGTCATAACAAGCTATTCTGAGGTTCCACATCGTTGAATCGGTCAACTGTTTGATGATAATGAGTTGTAATCTCATAACAAGCCATTCTGAGGTTCCACATCACTGAATCGATCAACTGTTCGATGATAGTCAGCTGCAATCTCATAACAGGCTTTTCTAAGGTTCCACATCGCTTAATCGGTCAACCATTCAATGATAATTAGTTGTAATCTCATAACAAGCCGTTCTGAGGTTCCACATCACCGAATTGATCAACCGTTCGATGATAATGAGCTGTAATGTCATAACAAGCTGTTCTGAGGTTCCACATTGCCGAATCGATCAACTGTTTGATGATAATGAGTTACAATCTCATAACAAGCTATTCTGAGGTTCCACATCACCGAATCGGTCAACCGTTCGATGATAATGAGCTTCAATCTCATAACAAGCTGTTCTGAGGTTCCACATCACTGAATTGGTCAACCGTTTGATGATAATGAATTGTAATCTCATAACAAGCCATTCTGAGGTTTCACATCGCCAAATTAGTCAGCCAGTTGATGATAATGAGTTGTAATCTCATAACAACACATTCTGAGGTTCCACATCGCCAAATCAGTCAACCGTTCGATGATAACCAGCTGTAATCTCATAATAAGATGTTCTGATGTTCTAAATTGCCGAATCAGTCAACCGTTCAATGATATTGAGTTATAATGTCATAACAATCTATTTTGAGGTTCCACATCACTGAATCAGTCAACCGTTCGATGATAATGAGCTACAATCTCATAACAAGCTATTTTGATTTTCCACATCGCCGAATCGGTCAACCGTTTGATGATAATGAGTTGTAATCTCATAAGAAGCCATTCTGAGGTTCCACATTGCCGAATTGATCAACCGTTCGATGATAATGAGTTGTAATCTCATAACAAGCTATTCTGAGGTTCTACATCACCGAATCGATCAACCATTCAATGATAATGAGTTGTAATCTCATAACAAGTTGTTCTGAGGTTCCACATCGCCGAATCAGTCAACCGTTTGATGATAATCAGCTGAAATCTCATAACAAACTGTTATGAGGTTCCACATCGCTGAATCGCTCAACCGTTCAATGATAATGAGTTGTAATCTCATATAAAGCCATTCTGAGGTTCCACATCACCGAATCGGTCAACCGTTCGATGATAATCAGTTGCAATCTCATAACAAGATATTCTGATGTTCTACATCACCAAATCGGTGAATCGTTCGATGATAATGAGTTCTAATCTCATAACAAGCTATTCTAAGGTTCCACATCATTGAATCGGTCAACCGTTCGATGATAATGATCTGTAATCTCATAACAAGCTATTATAAGTTTCCACATCACCAAATCGGTCAACCGTTCGATAATAATGAGTTGTAATCTCATAATAAGCTGTTCTGAGGTTCCACATCACCGAATCGATCAATTGTTTGATGATAATGAGTTGTAATCTCATAACAAGTTGTTCTGAGGTTCCACATCGCCGAATCGATCAACCATTCGATGATAATGAGTTGCAATCTCATAACAAGCTATTCTGAGGTTCCACATCGCTGAATCGATCAACCGTGTGATGATAATGAGGTGCAATCTCATAACAAGCTGTTCTAAGGTTCCACATTGCCGAATTGGTCAAATGTTCAATGATAATGAGTTGTAATCTTATAACAAGCTATTCTGAGGTTCCACATCGCCAAATCGGTCAACCGTTCGATGATAATCACCTGTAATCTCATAACAAGTTGTTTTGATGTTCTACATCGCTGAATCGGTCAACCGTTCGATGATAATAAGTTGTAATCTCATAAAAAGCTATTCAGAGGTTCCACATCACCAAATCGGTCAATCATTTGATGATAATGAGCTGCAGTCTCATAACAAGCTGTTCTGAGGTTCCACATCACCAAATCGGTCAACCGTTCAATGATAATTAGTTGTAATCTCATAACAAGCCATTCTGAGGTTCCACATCATTGAATCAATCAACCGTTCGATGATAATGAGTTGTAATCTCATAACAAGCTATTCTGAGGTTCCACATCACCGAATTGATCAACCATTTGATGATAATGAGTTACAATCTCATAACAAGTTGTTCTAAGGTTCCACATCACCAAATCAGTCAACCGTTTGATGATAATGAGCTGTAATCTTATAACAAGCTGAATTGGTCAACTGTTTAATGATAATGAGTTGTAATCTCATAACAAGCTGTTCTGAGGTTCCACATCGCCGAATCGGTCAACCATTCAATGATAATGAGTTGTAATCTCATTACAAGCCGTTCTAAGGTTCCACATTGCCAAATCAGTCAATCGTTCGATGATAACAAACTACAATCTCATAACAAGCTATTCTGAGGTTCCACATCACTGAATCGGTCAACCGTTCGACGAAAATGAGTTGTAATATCATAAGAAGCCATTTTGAGGTTCCACATCACCGAATTGATCAACTGTTCGATGATAATGAATTGTAATCTCATAACAAGCTGTTCTGAGGTTCCACATCACCGAATCGATCAACCATTTGATGATAATGAGTTGTAATCTCATAACAAGCTGTTATGAGGTTCCACATTGCCAAATCAGTCAACCGCTCGATGATAATCAGCTGAAATCTCATAACAAACTATTCTGAGGTTACACATCGCCAAATTGGTCAATCGTTCGATGATAATGAGTTGTAATCTCATAACAAGCCATTCTGAGGTTCCACATCACCGAATCAGTCAACCGTTCGATGATAATCAGCTGCAATCTCATAAAAAGCTGTTCAGATGTTCTACATCAGTGAATCAGTCAACTGTTCGATGATAATGAGTTATAATCTCATAACAAGCTGTTCTGAGGTTCCACATCATCCAATCGGTCAACCATTCGATGATAATGATCTGCAATCTCATAACAAGCTATTCTGAGGTTCCACATCACTGAATTGGTCAACCATTCGATGATAATAAGTTGTAATCTCATAACAAGCTGTTCTGAGGTTCCACATCGCCGAATCGATAAGCTATTTGATGATAATGAGTTGTAATCTCATAACATGCTATTTTGAGGTTCCACATCACCGAATCGATCAACTGTTCGATGATAATGAGTTGCAATCTCATAACAAGCTATTCTGAGATTCCACATCGCCGAATCGATCAACCATTTGATGATAATGAGGTGTAATCTCATAACAAGCTGTTCTAAGGTTCCACATCACCAAATTGGTCAACTTTTTGTTTATAATGAGTTGTAATCTCATAACAAGTCATTCTGAGGTTCCACATCGCCGAATCAGTCAACCGTTTGATGATAATGAGTTGTAATCTCATAACAAGCCATTCTAAGGTTCCACATCACCGAATCGGTCAACCTTTCAATGATAATCAGCTGTTCTGATGTTCTACATCACCAAATCGATCAACCATTCAATGATAATGAGTTGCAATCTCATAACAAGTTGTTCTGAGGTTCCACATCGCTGAATCGGTCAACCATTCGATGATGATGAGCTGCAATCTCATAACAAGCTGTTCTGAGGTTCCACATCACCAAATTGGTCAACTATTCGATGATAATGAGTTGTAATCTCATAACAAGCCATTCTAAGGTTTCACATCACCAAATTGGTCAATCATTCTCTGATAACGAGTTTTAATCTCATAACAAGCTGTTCTGAGGTTCCACATTGTCGAATCGGTCAACCGTTCAATGATAATCAGCTACAATGTCATAACAAGCTATTATGATGTTCTACATCACTGAATCAATCAACCGTTTGATGATAATGAGTTGTAATCTCATAACAAGCTATTCTAAGGTTCCACATCGCCTAGTCGGTCAACCGTTTGATGATAATGTGCTACAAGCTCATAACAAGCTGTTCTGAGGTTCCACATCACCGACTTGGTCAACCGTAAGATGATAATGAGTTGTAATCTCATAACAAGCCATTCTGAGGTTCCACATCGCTGAATTGGTCAACCGTTCGATGATAATGAGTTTTAATCTCATAACAAGCTGTTCTGAGGTTCCACATCACCAAATCGGTCAACCGTTCAATGATAATGAGCTACAATCTCATAACAAGCTATTCTAAGGTTCCACATCACCAAATTGGTGAACCATTCGATGATAATGAGTTGTAATCTCATAACAAGCTATTCTGAGGTTCCACATCACCGAATCGGTCAACCGTTCAATGATAATGAGTTGTAATCTCATAACAAGCTATTCTGAGGTTCCACATCACCAAATTGATCAACCATTCGATTCTAATCAGCTACAATCTCATAGCAAGCTATTCTGATGTTCTATATTGCCAAATCAGTTAATTATTTGATGATAATGAGTTGTAATCTCATAACAAGCTGTTCTGAGGTTCCACATCGCCAAATCGGTCAACTGTTCAATGATAATGAGCTGCAATCTCATAACAAACTGTTTTGAGGTTCCACATCGCCGAATTGGTCAACCGTTTGATGATAATGAGTTGTAATCTCATAACAAGCCATTCTGAGGTTCCACATCACCAAATCGATCAATGATTTGATGATAATGAGTTCTAATCTCATAACAAGCTATTATGAAGTTCTACATCACCGAATCGGTCAACCGTTCGATGATAATTAGCTATAATCTCATAACAAGCTTTTCTGAGGTTCCACATTGCCGAATTGGTCAACCGTTCAATGATAATGAGTTGTAATCTCATAACAAGCTATTTTGAGGTTCCACATAGCCAAATCGGTCAACCATTCAATGATAATAAGTTGTAATCTCATAACAAGCCATTCTGAGGTTCCACATCAACAAATCGGTTAACCGTTTGATGATAATCAGCTACAATCTCATAACAAGCTGTTCTGATGTTCTACATTGCCGAATTAGTTAACCATTCGATGATAATGAGTTGTAATCTCATAACAAGCTATTTTGAGGTTCCACATTGCCGAATCGGTCAACCGTTCGATGATAATCAGCTGCAATCTCATAACAAGCTATTCTGAGGTTCCACATCACCGAATCGGTCAACCATTCGATGATAATGAGTTGTAATCTCATAACAAGCTGTTTTAAGGTTCCACATTGCCGAATCGATCAACCATTCAATGATAATGAGTTGTAATCTCATAACAACCTGTTCTAAGTTTTCACATCGCCGAATCGATTAACCATTCGATGATAATGAGTTGCAATCTCAGAACAAGCTATTCTAAGGTTCCACATCACTGAATCGGTGAACCGTTCGATGATAATGAGCTGCAATCTCATAACAAGCTATTATGAGGTTCTACATAACCGAATTGGTCAACAGTTCAATGATAATGAATTGTAATCTCATAACAAGTCATTCTGAGGTTCCACATCACCAAATCGGTCAACCATTCGATGATAATGAGTTGTAATCTCATAACAAGCCGTTATGAGGTTCATATTGCCGAATCAGTCAACCATTCGATGATAATGAGTTGCAATCTAATAACAAGCTATTCTGAGGTTCCACATCACTGAATCAGTGAACCGTTTGATGATAATGAGCTACAATCTCATAACAAGCTATTTTGAGGTTCCACATCACTGAATTGGTCAACCGTTCAATGATAATGAGTTGTAATCTCATAACAAGTCATTCCGAGGTTCCACATCACCAAATCGGTCAACCATTCGATGATAATGAGTTGTAATCTTATAACAAGTCATTCTGAGGTTCCACATCGCTGAATTGGTCAACCATTTGATGATAATGAGTTGCAATCTCATAACAAGTTGTTCTGAGGTTCCACATCACCGAATTGGTCAACCGTTTGATGATAATGAGTTGTAATCTCATAACAAGTTGTTCTAAGCTTCCACATAACCAAATCTATCAACTGTTCGATGATAATGAGTTGTAATCTCATAAAAAGCTATTCTGAGGTTCCACATTGCTGAATTGATCAACTGTTCGATGATAATGAGTTGTAATCTCATAACAAGTTGTTCTAATGTTCCACATCACCGAATCTATCAACCGTTTGATGATAATGAGTTGTAATCTCATAATAAGCTGTTCTGAGGTTCCACATCGCTGAATTGGTCAACCGTTTGATGATAATGAATTGTAATCTCATAACAAGCCGTTCTTAGGTTCCATAATGCCAAATCAGTCAACCATTCGATGATAATGAGTTGTAATATCATAACAAGCCGTTCTGAGGTTCCACATCACCGAATCGGTGAACCATTCGATGATAATCAGCTACAATCTCATAACAAGCTATTCTAATATTCTACATTGCTGAATTGGTTAACCATTCGATGATAATGAGTTGTAATCTCATAAAAAGATTTTCTAAGGTTTTACATCGCCGAATCGGTCAACCATTTGATGATAATGAGCTACAATCTCAAAACAAGCTATTTTGAGGTTCCACATCGCCGAGTTGGTCAACCATTTGCTGATAATGAGTTGTAATCTCATAACAAGTTGTTCTGAGGTTCCACATCGCCGAATCGATCAACCATTCGATGATAATGAGTTGTAATCTCATAACAAGCTATTCTGAGGTTCCACATCAGTAGATTGATCAACCGTTCGATGATAATGAGTTGCAATCTCATAACAAGTTGTTCTGAGGTTCCTAATCATTGAATTGGTCAACCATTTGATGATAATGAGATGCAATCTCATAACAAGCTGTTGTGAGGTTCCACATCACCGAATCGGTCAACTGTTTGATGATAATCAGTTGCAATCTCATAAAAAGTTGTTCTAATGTTCTACATCACTAAATCGGTCAACCATTTGATGATAATGAGTTGTAATCTCATAACAAGTTATTCTGAGGTTCCACATCACCGAATCAGCCAACCGTTCGATGATAATTAGCTGCAATCTCATGACAAGCTATTCTGATGTTCAACATCACCAAATTGGTCAACCATTTGATGATAATGAGCTACAATCTCATAACAACCTATTCTGAGGTTCCACATCACCGAATTGGTCAACCATTCGATGATAATGAGATGTAATCTCATAACAAGCCGTTCTGAGGTTTCACATTATCTAATCGATCAACCGTTCGATGATAATGTGTTGTAATCTCATAACAAGATGTTCTGAGGTTGCACATTGCCGAATCGATCAACCGTTCGATGATAATGAGTTGTAATCTCATAACAAGCTATTTTGAGGTTTCACATCGCCGAATCGGTCAACTGTTTGATGATAATCAGCTTCAATCTCATAACAAGTTGTTCTAAGGTTCCACATCGCTGAATTAGTTAACCATTCGATGATATTGAGTTATAATCTCATAACAAGTCATTCTAAGGTTCCACATCACCGAATCGGTCAACCATTTGATGATAATCAGTTGTAATCTCATAACAAGCCGTTCTGAGGTTGCACATCACCGAATCGGTCAACTATTTGATGATAATCAGCTGCAATCTCATAACAAGCTATTCTGATGTTCTACATCACTGAATCGGTCAACCGTTTGATGATAATGAGTTGTAATCTCATAACAAGTTGTTCTGAGGTTCCACATCGCTGAATGAGTCAACCGTTCAATGATAATGAGCTGCAATCTCATAACAAGCTGTTATGAGGTTCCACATCGATGAATCGGTCAACCGTTGGATGATAATGAGTTGTTATCTCATAATAATCTGTTCTGAGGTTCCACATCACCAAATCGATCAACCGTTTGATGATAATGAGTTGTAATCTCATAACAAGTTGTTCTGAGGTTCCACATTGCCGAATTGATCAACCATTCGATGATAATGTGTTGTAATCTCATAACAAGCTGTTCTAAGGTTCCACATCACCGAATCGGTCAACCATTGGATGATAATGAGTTTTAATCTCATATAAAGCCGTTCTAAGGTTCCACATCATTGAATCAGTCAACCGTTTGATGATAATCAGCTACAATCTCATAACAAGCTGTACTGATGTTCTACATTGCCGAATCGGTCAATCATTCGATGATAATGAGTTGTAATCTCATAACAAGCTGTTCTGAGGTTCCACATTGCCGAATCGGTCAACCGTTCGATGATAATGAGCTGCAATCTCATAACAAGCCATTCTGAGGTTCCACATCACCGAATCAGTCAACCATTCGATGATAATGAGTTATAATCTCATAACAAGCTGTTCTAAGGTTTCACATCGCTGCATTGGTCAACCGTTTGATGATAAGTAGTTGTAATCTCATAACAAGCTATTTTGAGGTTCCACACCGCTGAATCAGTCAACCGTTCGATGATAATGAGTTATAATTTCATAACAAGCCATTTTGAGGTTACACATCACCGAATCGGTCAACCATTTGATGATAAGCAGCTGCAATCTAATAACAAGCTATTCTGAAGTTCTACATCGCCAAATTGGTCAACCATTCGATGATAATGAGTTGTAATCTCATAACAAGCTGTTCTGAGGTTCCACATCACTGAATCGGTCAACCATTTGATGATAATGAGTTACAATCTCATAACAAGCTATTCTGAGGTTGCACATTGCCAAATCGGTCAACCGCTGGATGATAATGAGTTGTAATCTCATATAAAGCCATTCTAAGGTTCTACATCACTGAATCGGTCAACCGTTTAATGATAATCAGCTGCAATCTCATAACAAGCTATTCTGATGTTCTACATTGATGAATCGGTCAATCGTTTGATGATAATGAGTTGTAATCTCATAACAAGCTGTTCTAAGGTTCCACATCACCAAATCGGTCAACCGTTCGATGATAATGAGCTACAATCTCATAACAAGCCATATTTAGGTTCCACATCACCGAATTGGTCAACCGTTCGATGATAATGAGTTGTAATCTCATAAAAAGTTGTTCTAAGGTTTCACATCACTGAATCGGTCAACCGTTTGATGATAATGAGTTGTAATCTCATAACAAGCTATTTTGAGATTCCACACTGCCGAATCAGTCAACCGTTTGATGATAATGAGTTTTAATTTCATAACAAGCCATTTTGAGGTTCCACATCACCGAATCAGTCAACCATTTGATGATAATCAGCTGCAATCTAATAACAAGCTATTCTGATGTTCTACATCGCCAAATTGGTCAACCATTCGATGATAATGAGTTGTAATCTCATAACAAGTTGTTCTGAGGTTCCACATCACTGAATCGGTCAACGATTTGATGATAATGAGCTACAATCTCATAACAAGCTATTCTGAGGTTCCACATTGCCAAATCGGTTAACCGTTCGATGATAATGAGTTGTAATCTCATAACAAGCCGTTCTGAGGTTCCAAATCACCGAATCAATCAACCGTTTGATTATAATGAGTTGTAATCTCATAACAAGCTGTTTTGAGGTTCTACATCACCGAATCGATAAACCATTCAATGATAATGAGTTGTAATCTCATAACAACCTGTTCTGAGGTTCCACATCACTAAATCAGTCAACTGTTCGATGATAATGAGCTGCAATCTCATAACAAGCTATTTTGAGGTTCCACATCGCCAAATCGGTCAACCATTTGATGATAATGAGTTGTAATCTCATAACAAGCCGTTCTGAGGTTCCACATCACCAAATCGGTCAACCATTCAATGATAATCAGCTACAATCTCATAACAAGTTATTTTGATGTTCTACATCACCGAATCAGTCAACCATTCGATAATAATGAGTTGTAATCTCATAACAAGCTGTTTTGAGGTTCCACATCACTGAATTGGTCAACTATTCGATGATAATGAGCTACAATCTCATAACAAGCTATTCTAAGGTTCCACATCACTGAATCGGTTAACTGTTCAATGATAATCAACTACAATCTCATAACAAACTGTTCTGAGGTTCCACATCGCCGAATCGGTCAACCGTTCGATGATAATGAGTTGTAATCTCATAACAAGCCATTTTGAGGTTCCATATCGCTGAATCGATCAACCATTTGATGATAATGAGTTTTAATCTCATAAAAAGCTATTTTGAGGTTCCACATCGCCGAATAGATCAACGGTTCGATGATAATGAGTTGCAATCTCAGAACAAGTTGTTCTGAGGTTCCACATCACCAAATCGGCCAACCATTCGATGATAATGAGCTGCAATCTCATAAAAAGCTATTTTGAGGTTCTACATTGCTGAATTATATAAGCGTTCGATGATAATGAGTTGTAATCTCATAACAAGCCGTTCGGAGGTTCCACATCACCAAATCAGTCAACTATTTGATTACAATGAGTTGTAATCTCATAACAAGCCATTTTGAGGTTCCATATCACCGAATCGGTCAACCATTTGATTATAATCAGCTGCAATCTCATAACAAGCTATTCTGATGTTCTACATTGCCGAATTGGTAAACTGTTTGATGATAATGAGTTGTAATCTCATAACAAGCTGTTCTGAGGTTCCACATCGCCGAATCGGTCAACCATTTGATGATAATGAGCTGCAATCTCAAAACAAGCTATTCTGAGGTTCCACATCATCGAATCGGTCAACTATTCGATGATAATGAGTTATAATCTTATAACAAGCCATTTTGAGGTTCCACATTGCCAAATCGATCAACCGTTTGATGATAATGAGTTGTAATCTTGTAACAAGCTGTTCTGAGGTTTCACATTACCGAATCGATCAACTGTTTGATGATAATGAGTTGTAATCTCATAACAAGCTGTTCTAAGGTTCCACATTGCCGAATCAGTCAACCATTCAATGATAATCAACTGCAATCTCATAACAAGCTATTCTGAGGTTCCACATCGCCGAATCGGTCAACTTTTCGATGATAATGAGTTGTAATCTCATAACAAGCCATTCTAAGGTTCCACATCGCTGAATCGGTCAACTGTTTGATGATAATCAGCTACAATCTGATAACAAGTTGTTCTAATGTTCTACATCACCAAATTAGTCAACCGTTTGATGATAATGAGTTGTAATCTCATAACAAGCTTTTCTGAGGTTCCACATCGCCGAATCGGTCAACCATTTGATGATAATGAGCTACAATATCTTAACAAGCTGTTCTGATGTTCCACATCGTCAAATCGGTCAACGGTTTGATAATAATGAGTTATAATCTCATAACAATCCGTTCTAAGGTTCCACATCGCTGAATCGATCAATCGTTCGATGATAATGAGTTGTAATCTCATAACAAGTTGTTCTAAGGTTCCACATGACCGAATCAATAAACCGTTCGATGATAATGAGTTATAATCTCATAACAAGCTGTTCTAAGGTTCCACATCACTGAATCAATCAATTGTTTGATGATAATGAGTTGCAATCTAATAAAAAGCTATTCTGTGGTTCTACATCGCCAAATTGGTCAACCATTCGATGATAATGAGTTGTAATCTCATAACAAGCCATTTTGAGGTTCCACATAGCCGAATCGGTCAACCATTTGATGATAATCAGCTGCAATCTCATAACAAGCTATTTTGATATTCTACATCACCGAATCGGTCAACTGTTCAATGATAATGAGTGTTAATCTCATAACAAGCTATTATGAGGTTCCACATCACCAAATCGGTCAACCGTTCAATGATAATGAGCTGCAATCTCATAACAATCTATTCTGAGGTTCCACATCAATAAATCAGTCAACCATTCGATGATAATGAGTTGTAATCTCATAACAAACCATTCTAAGGTTCCACATCGCATAATCGATCAACCATTCGATGATAATGAGTTGTAATCTCATAACAATCTATTCTGAGGTTCCACATCGCCGAATCGATCAACTGTTTGATGATAATGAGTTGAAATCTCATAACAAGCTATTCTGAGGTTCCACATCACCGAATCAGTCAACCGTTCAATGATAATCGGCTGCAATCTCATAACAAGCTATTCTGAGTTTCCACATCACCGAATTGGTCAACCGTTTGATGATAATGAGTTGTCATCTCATAACAAGCCATTCTGAGGTTCCACATCACCGAATCGGTCAACTATTCGATGATAATTAGCTGTAATCTCATAACAAGCTATTTTAAGTTTGCACATTGTCGAATCGGTCAACCGTTTGATGATAATTAGTTGTAATCTCATAACAAGTTGTTCTGAGGTTCCACATCGCCGAATCGATCAACTGTTCGATGATAATGACTTGTAATCTAATAACAAGCTATTTTGATGTTCCACATTGCTGAATCGATCAACCGTTTGATGATAATGAATTGCAATCTCATAACAAGCTATTCTGAGGTTCCACATTGCCAAATCAGTCAACCATTCGATAAAAATGAGCTACAATATCATAACAAGCTATTCTGAGGTTTCACATTGCCGAATTGGTCAACTGTTCGATGATAATGAGTTGTAATCTCATAACAAGCTGTTCTGAGGTGCCACATCACCGAATCGGTCAACCGTTCGATGATAATGAGTTGTAATCTCATAACAAGCCGTTCTGAGGTTCCACATCACTGAATTGGTCAATTGTTCGATGATAATCAGCTGTAATCTCATAAAAATCTATTCTGATGTTCTACATCGCTGAATCGGTCAACCGTTCAATGATAATGAGTTGTAATCTCATAACAAGCTGTTCTCAGGTTCCACATTCCTGAATCGGTCAACCGGTCGATGATAATCAGCTGCAATCTCATAAAAAGCTATTCTAATGTTCTACATTGCCGAATCGGTCAACCATTCGATGATAACGAGTTGTAATCTCATAACAAGCTGTTCTAAGGTTCCACATCACCGAATTGGTCAACCGTTCGATGATAATGAGCTGCAATCTCATAACAAGCTGTTCTGAGGTTCCACATCACTGAATCGGTCAACCGTTCAACGATAATGAGTTGTAATCTCATAACAAGCCATTCTGAGCTTCCACATTGCTGAATCGATCAACCGTTTGATGATAATGAGTTGTAATCTTATAACAAGCTATTTTGAGGTTCCACATCGCCGAACCGATCAACCGTTCAATGATAATGAGTTTTAATCTCATAACAAGCTATTCTAAGGTTTCACATCGCCGAATCGATCAACTGTTTGATGATAATCAGCTACAATCTCATAACAAGTTGTTCTAAGGATCCACATCACCGAATCGGTCAACCATTCGATGATAATGAGTTATAATCTCATAACAAGCCATTCTGAGGTTCCACATTGCCGAATCAGTCAACCGTTCGATGATAATCAACTACAATCTCATAACAAGTTGTTCTGATGTTCTACATCACCGAATCGGTCAACCGTTCAATGATAATGAGTTGTAATCTCATAACAAGCTGTTCTGAGGTTCTACATCATCGAATCGGTCAACCATTCGATGATAATGAGCTGCAATCTCATAACAAGCTATTCTGAGGTTCCACATTGAGGAATCGGTCAACTGTTCGATGATAATGAGTTGTAATTTCATAACAAGCCATTCTGAGGTTCCACATCACCGAATTGATCAACCATTCGATGATAATGAGTTGTAATCTCATAACAAGCTATTCTAAGGTTCCACATCGCTGAATCAATCAATCGTTCGATGATACTGAGTTGCAATCTCATAACAAGCTATTTTGAGGTTCCACATCGCTGAATCGGTCAATCATTCAATGATAATGAGCTGCAATCTCATAACAAGCTGTTCTGAGCTTCCACATTACCGAATTGGTCAACCATTCGATGATAATGAGTTGTAATGTCATAACAAGCCGTTTGGAGGTTCCACATCATCGAATTGGTCAACCGTTTGATGATAATGAGTTGTAATCTTATAACAAGGCATTCTGAGGTTCCACATCATTGAATCGGTCAACTGTTTGATGATAATCAGCTACAATGTCATAACAAGCTATTCTGATGTTCCACATCACTAAATCGGTCAACCATTCGATGATAATGAGCTGCAATCTCATAACAAGCTGTTCTGAGGTTTGACATCGCTGAATCGGTCAACCATTTGATGATAATGAGTTGTAATCCCATAACAAGCCATTTTGAGGTTTCACATCGCCGAATCGATCAACTGTTCGATGATAATGAGTTTTAATCTCATAACAAGCTGTTCTAAGGTTCTACATCACCGAATCGATCAATCGCTCGATGACAATGAGTTACAATCTTATAACAAGCTATTCTAAGGTTCCACATCACCGAATCGGTCAAGCATTTGATGATAATGGGCTGCAATCTCATAACAAGTTGTTCTGAGTTTCCACATCGCTGAATTGGTTAACCGGTCGATGATAATGATTTATAATCTCATAACAAGCTATTCTGAGGTTCCACATCGCCGAATCAGTCAACCATTCGATGATATTGATTTGTAATCTCATGACAAGCCGTTTTGAGGTTCAAAATCACCGAATCGGTCAACCGTTCGATGATAATCAACTGCAATCTCATAACAAGCTATTTTGATATTCTACATCGCTGAATCGGTCAACCCTTCAATGATAATGAGTTGTAATCTCATAACAAGTTGTTCTGAGGTTCCACATCACCAAATTGGTCAACCGTTCAATGATAATGAGCTACAATCTAATAACAAGCCATTCTGAGGTTCCACATCATCGAATCGATCAACTATTCAATGATAATGAGTTGTAATCTCATAACAAGCTATTTTGATGTTCCACATTACTGAATCGAGCAACCGTTCGATGATAATGATTTGTAATCTCATAAAAAGCTATTCTGAGGTTCCACATCACCGAATCAGTCAACCATTCGATGATAATCAGGTACAATCTCATAACAAGCTGTTCTGTGGTTCCACATCGCCGAATCAGTCAACCTTTCGATGATAATGAGTTGTAATCTCATAAAAAGCTGTTCTGGGGTTCCATATCATCGAATTGGTCAACCGTTCGATGATAATGAGTTGTAATCTCATAACAAGCTATTCTGAGTTTCCACATCGCCGAATTGATCAAGCGTTCGATGATAATGAGTTGCAATTTCATAACAAGTTGTTCTAAGGTTCCACATCACTGAATCGGTCAACCATTCAATGATAATGAGCTTAAATCTCATAACAAGCTATTCTGAGGTTCCACATCAAAGAATTGGTCAACCGTTCGATGATATTGAGTTGTAATCTTATAACAAGCCGTTCTAAGGTTCCACATCGCCGAATCGGTCAACCGTTTGATGATAATAAGTTGTAATCTCATAACAAGCCATTCGTAGGTTCCACATCGCTGAATCAGTCAACCGTTCGATGATAATTAGCTGCAATCTCATAACAAGTTGTTCTAATGTTCTACATCGCCGAATCGGTCAACCGTTCGATGATAATGAGTTGTAATCTCATAACAAGTTGTTCTAAGGTTCCACATCACCGAATCGGTCAACCATTTGATGATAATGAGCTACAATCTCATTACAAGCTGTTCTGAAGTTCCACATCGCAAAATCAGTCAACCATTCGATGATAATGAGTTGTAATCTCATAACAAGCCATTTTGAGGTTCCACATCGCCGAATCGATCAACCGTTCGATGATAATAAGTTGTAATCTCATCACAAGCCGTTCTGAGGTTCCACATCACCAAATCGATCAACAGTTTGATGATAATGAGTTGCAATCTCATAACAAGCAGTTTTGAGGTTCCACATCATTGAATTGATCAACCATTCGATGATAATGAGTTATAATCTCATAACAAGCTATTCTGAGGTTCCACATCGCCGAATCGGTCAACCGTTTGATGATAATCAGCTACAATATCATAACAAGTTGTTCTGATGTTCTACATCACTGAATCAGTCAACCGTTCGATGATAATGAGTTGTAATCTCATAGCAAGCTGTTCTAAGGTTCTACATTGCCGAATCAGTCAATGCTTTGATGATAATGAGTTGCAATCTCATAACAAGCTGTTCTAAGGTTCCACATTGCCAAATTGGTCAACCGTTTGATGATAATGAGTTGTAATCTCATAACAAGCCATTATGAGGTTCCACATCACCGAATCGGTCAACTGTTTGATGATAATGAGTTGTAATCTCACAATAAGCCATTCTGAGGTTTGACATCGCCAAATCGGTCAACCGTTCAATGATAATCAGTTGCAATCTCATAACAAGCTATTGTAGTGTTGTACATCGCCAAATCTTTCAACCGTTTGATGATAATGAGTTGTAATCTCATAACAAGCTGTTCTGAGGTTCCACATCGCCGAATCGGTCAACCGTTCGATGATAACAAGCTGCAATCTCATAATAAGCTATTCTGAGGTTCCACATCACCGAATCGGTCAAGCATTCAATGATAATGATTTGTAATCTCATAACAAGTCGTTCTGAGGTTCCACATTGTGAAATTGATCAACCGTTTGATGATAATGAGTTGTAATCTTATAACAAGCTATTTTGAGGTTCCACATCACTGAATCGATCAAACGTTCGATGATAATGAGTTGTAATCTAGTAACAAGTTGTTCTAAGGTTCCACATCGCCAAATTGGTCAACCGTTGAATGATAATGAGCTACAATCTCATAAACAGCTATTTTGAGGTTCCACATCACATAATCGGTCAATCCTTCGATGATAACAATCTGTTCTGAGGTTCCACATCGCCGAATTGGTCAACCATTCGATGATAATGAGTTGTAATCTCATAACAAGCCATTCTAAGGTTCCACATCGTTGAATCAGTCAATCATTTGATGATAATGAGTTTTAATCTCATAACAAGCCGTTCTGAGGTTCCACATTGCCCAATCGGTCAATCGTTCGATGATAATTAGCTACAATCTCATACCAAGCTATTGTGATGTTCTACATCGCCGAATCGGTCAACCGTTTGATGATAATGAGTTGTAATCTAATAACAAGCCGTTAAGAGGTTCAACATAACGAATCGATCAACCATTCGATGATAATGAGTTGTAATCTCATAAATAGATGTTCTAAGGTTCCACATCACTGAATCGATCAACCGTTTGATGCTAATGAGTTATAATCTCATAACAAGCTATTCTGAGGTTTCACATTGCCGAATTGGTCAACCGTTTGATGATAATCAACTATAATCTCATAACAAGCTGTTCTGAGGTTCCACATCACCGAATCAGTCAACCGTTCGATGATAATGAGTTGTAATCTCATAACAAGCCGTTAAGAGGTTCCACATCACCGAATCGATCAACCATTCAATGATAATGAGTTGTACTCTCATAAATAGATGTTCTAAGGTTCCACATCACCGAATCGATCAACCGTTCGATGATAATGAGTTATAATCTCATAACAAGCTATTCTGAGGTTCCAAATTGCCGAATTGGTCAACCGTTTGATGATAATCAGCTGTAATCTCATAACAGGTTGTTCTGAGGTTCCACATTGCCAAATCGGTCAACCGTTCGATGATAATTAGCTGTAATCTCATAACAAGCTATTCTGATGTTCTACATTACCGAATTGGTCAACCGTTCAATGATAATGAGTTGTAATCTCATAACAAGCTATTCTAAGGTTCCACATCGCTGAATCGGTCAACCATTTGATGATAATGAGCTACAATCTCATAACAAGCTATTCTGAGGTTCCACATCGCCGAATCATTCAACCATTCGATGATAATGAGTTGTAATCTCATAACAAGCCTTTCTAAGGTTCCACATCGTCGAATCGATCAACCGTTCAATGATAATGAGTTGTAATCTCATAACAACCTGTTCTAAGGTTCCACATTGCTGAATCGATCAACCATTTGATGATAATGAGTTGCAATCTCATAACAAGCTATTCTGAGGTTCCACATCACCAAATAGGTCAACCGTTCGATGATAATCAGTTGCAATCTCATAACAAGCTATTCTGAGGTTCCACATTGCCAAATCGGTCAACTGTTCGATGATAATGGGTTTTAATCTCATAAAAAGCTATTCTGAGGTTCCACATCACCAAATCGATCAACCATTTGATAATAATGAGTTGTAATCTCATAATAAGCCATTTTGAGGTTCCACATTGCCGAATCGGTCAACCGTTCGATGATAATCAGCTGCAATCCCATAACAAGCAATTCTGATGTTCTACATCGCTGAATCGGTCAACCATTTGATGATAATGAGTTGTAATCTCATAACAAGCTGTTCTGAGGTTCCACATCACTGAATCAGTCAACCGTTTGATGATAATGAGCTACAATCTCATAACAAGTTGTTCTGAGGTTCCACATCACCTAATCGGTCAACCATTCAATGATAATGAGTTGTAATCTCATAATAAGCCATTTTGAGGTTCCACATCGGCGAATCGATCAACTATTCGATGGTAATGAGTTGTAATCTCATAACAAGCTGTTTTGAGGTTCCAAATTGCCGAATCGATCAACCATTCGATGATTATGAGTTGTAATCTCATAACAAGCTGTTCTAAGGTTCCACATCGCTGAATCGGTCAACTGTTCGATGATAATCAGCTGCAATCTCATAACAAGCTATTCTGATGTTCCACATCACTGACTCTGTCAATCGTTTGATGATAATCAGCTACAATCTCATAACAAGTTGTTCTGATGTTCTACATCACCAAATTGGTCAACCATTCAATGATAATAAGTTGTAATCTCATAACAAGGTGTTATGAGGTTCCACATCGCTGAATCAGTCAACCATTCAATGATAATGAGTTGTAATCTCATAATAAGCTGTTCTGAGGTTCCACATCATTGAATCGGTCAACTGTTTGATGATAATGAGTTGTAATCTCATAATAAGTTGTTCTGATGTTCTACATCACCGAATTGGTCAACCATTTGATGATAATGATTTGTAATCCCAAAACAAGCTATTCTGAGGTTCCACATCGCCGAATCAATCAACCGGTCGATGATAATGAGTTGCAATCTCATAGCAAGCTATTCTAAGGTTCCACATCGCAAAATTGGTCAACCGTTCGATGATAATGAGTTGTATTCTCATAACAAGCCATTCTGAGGTTCCACATCACCGAATCGATCAATCGTTTGATGATAATGAGTTGTAATCTCATAACAAGCTGTTCTAAGGTTCCACATCACTGTATCGATCAACCATTTGATGATAATTAGTTGCAATCTCATAACAAGCAATTCTAAGGTTTGACATCGCCAAATCGCTGAACCGTTCGATGATAGTGAGCTGCAATCTCATAACAAGCTGTTCTGAGGTTCCAAATCACCAAATTGGTCAATCGTTTGATGATAATGAGTTGTAATCTCATAACAAGCCGTTCTGAGGTTCCACATTGCCAAATTGGTCAACCGTTCGATGATAATGAGTTGTAATCTAATAACAAGCCGTTCTGAGGTTCCACATCGCCAAATCAATCAACCGTTTGATGATAATCAGTTGTAATCTCATAACAAGTTGTTCAGATGTTCTACATCGCTGAATCAGTCAATCATTCAATGATAATGAGTTGTAATCTCATAACAAGCTATTCTGAGGTTCCACATCACTAAATCGGTCAACCATTCAATGATAATGAGTTGTAATGTCATAACAAGTTATTTTGAGGCTCCACATCACTGAATTAGTCAACCGTTTGATCATAATGAGTTGTAATCTCATAACAAGCTGTTCTGAGCTTCCACATCGCCGAATCGATCAATTGTTTGATGATAATGAGTTATAATCTCATAACAGGTTGTTCTGAGGTTCCACATTGCTGAATCGATCAACCGTTCGATGATAATGAGTTGTAATATCATAACAAGCTGTTCTGAGATTCCACATCACCAAATCGGTCAACCGTTCGATGATAATCAGTTGCAATCTCATAACAAGATTTTCTGAGGTTCCACATCACTAAATTGGTCAACTGTTTGATGATATTGAGTTGTAATCTCATAACAAGCCATTCTGAGGTTCCACCTCTCCGAATCAGTCAACCGTTTGATGATAATCAGCTGCAATATCATAACAAGCTATTCTGATGTTCTACATCACCAAATCAATCAACCATTTAATGATAATAAGTTGTAATCTCATAACAAAGTGTTCTGAGGTTCCACATCACCAAATCAGTCAACCGTTGGATGATAATGAGCTGCAATCTCATAACAAGCTGTTCTGAGGTTCCACATCGCTGAATCAATCAACTGTTCGATGATAATGAGCTACAATCTCATAACAAGCTATTCTGAGGTTCCACATCGCTGAATCGGTCAACCATTCAATGATAATGAGTTGTAATTTCATAACAAGCTATTCTGAGGTTCCACATCGCCGAATCAATCAACTGTTCGGTGATAATGAGTTGTAATCTTATAACAAGCTGTTCTGAGGTTCCACATCGCTGAATCGATCAACCGTTCAATGATAATGAGTTGTAATATCATAACAAGCTATTCTGAGGTTCCACATCACCAAATTAGTCAACCATTTGATGATAATCTTCTGCAATCTCATAACAAGCTATTCTGAAGTTTCACATCACTGAATCAGTCAACCATTTGATGATTATGAGTTGTAATCTCATAACAAGCCATTCTAAGGTTTCACATGACCGAATCAGTCAACCATTCGATGATAATTTGCTACAATCTCATAACAAGTTGTTCTGATGTTCTACATCGCTGAATCGGTCAACCGTTCAATGATAATGAGTTGTAATCTCAAAACAAGCTATTCTGAGGTTCTACATCGCGCAATCGGTCAACCGTTCAATGATAATGAGATACAATCTCATAAAAAGTTGTTCTGAGGTTCCACATCACCTAATCAGTCAATTGTTTGATGATAATGATTTGTAATCTCATAACAAGCCGTTCTGAGGTTCCACATCGCCGAATCAATCAACCGTTTGATGATAATGAGTTTTAATCTCATAACAAGCTATTTTGAGGTTCCACATCGCTGAATCGATCAACCGTTTGATGATAATGAGTTGCAATCTCATAACAAGCTATTCTGAGGTTCCACACTTTTGAATTTGTCAACTGTTCGATGATAATGAGCTGCAATCTCATAACAAGCTATTCTGAGGTTCTACATTGCCGAATCGATAAATCATTCGATGATAATAAGTTGTAATCTCATAACAAGCTGTTCTAAGGTTCCACATCGCCGAATCGGTCAACTGTTTGATGATAATGAGTTGTAATCTCATAACAAGTCATTCTAAGGTTCTACATCGCTGAATCGGTCAACCATTTGATGATAATTAGCTACAATCTCATAACAAGCTATTCTGATGTTCTACATTGCTGAATCGGTCAACCGTTCGATGATAATGAGCTATAATCTCATAACAAGCTGTTCTGAGGTTCCACATCGCCGAATCAGACAACTGTTTAATGATAATGAGCTGCAATCTCATAACAATCTATTCTGAGGTTCCACATCACCGAATTGGTCAATAGTTCGATGATAATGTGTTTTAATCTCATAACAAGCCGTTCTAAGGTTCCACATTGCCGAATCGATCAACCGTTTGATGATAATCAGCTGCAATCTCATAACAAGCTATTATGATGTTCTACATCACCGAATTGGTCAACCGTTCGGTGACAATGAGTTGTAATCTCATAACAAGCCATTCTGAGGTTCCACATTGCCAAATCAGTCAACCATTCGATGATAATTAGTTGTAATCTCATAACAAGCCATTCTGAGGTTCCACATCACCAAATTGGTAAACCGTTTCATGATAATCAGTTGCAATCTCATAACAAGTTGTTCTGATGTTCTACATCGCCGAATCGGTCAACCATTTGATGATAATGAGTTGCAATCTCATAAAAAGCTATTTTGAGATTCCACTTCACTGAATCGGTCAACCGTTCGATGATAATCAGCTGCAATCTCATAACAAGCTATTCTAAAGTTCCACATCACAGAATCGGTCAACCGTTCGATGATAATGAGTTATAATCTCATAACAAGTCATTCTGAGGTTCCACATCATTGAATCGATCAACCGTTCAATGATAATGAGTTGTAATCTCATAACAAGCTATTCTGAGGTTCCACATCACCGAATCGATCAATCGTTCAATGATAATAAACTGTAATCTCATAACAAGCTATTCTGAGGTTCCACATTGCCAAATCGGTCAACCATTTGATGATAATCAACTGCAATCTCATAACAAGCTCTTCTGAGTTTCCACATCACCGAATTGGTCAACCGTTTGATGATAATGAGTTGTAATCTCATAACAAGCTATTCTGAGGTTCCACATCGCCCAAATCGGTCAACCGTTTGATGATAATCAGCTGCAATCTCATAACAAGTTGTTTTGATATTCTACATCGCCGAATCAGTCAACCGTTTGATGATAATGAGTTGTAATCTCATAACAAGCTATTCTAAGGTTCCACATCACCGAATCGGTCTACCGTTCGATGATAATAAGATGTAATCTCATAACAAGCTGTTCTAAGGTTCCACATTGCCAAATCGGTCAACCGTTTGATGATAATGAGTTATAATCTCATAACAAACCGTTCTAAGGTTCCACATCACGGAATCAATCAACCGTTCGATAATAATGAGTTGTAATCTCATAACAAGTTGTTCTGAGGTTCCACATCACCGGATTGATCAACCATTCGATGATAATGAGATGTAATCTCCTAACAAGCTATTTTGACGTTCGAGATCACCGAATCAGTCAACCGTTTGATGATAATCAGCTGCAATCTCATAATAAGCTATTCTGAGGTTTCACATCGCCGAATTGATCAACCATTAGATGATAATGAGTTGTAATATTATAACAAGCTGTTCTGAGGTTCCACATCACCCAATTGCTCAACCGTTCGATGAAAATCAGCTGCAATCTCATAACAAGCCGTTCCGATGTTCTACATCACCGAATCGGTCACCCGTTTGATGATAATGAGTTTTAATCTTATAACAAGCTATTTGAGGTTCCACATCACCGAATTGGTCAACTATTCAATGATAATGAGCTACAATCTCATAACAAGCTATTTTGAGGTTCTACATTGCCAAATCGGTCAACTATTTCATGATAATGAGTTGTAATCTCATAACAAGCCATTCTGACATTCCACATCACCGAATCGATCAACCGTTTGATGATAATGAGTTGTAGTCTTATAACAAGCCATTCTAAGGTTCCACATCGCTAAATTGATCAACCATTCGATGATAATGAGTTGTAATCTCATAACAAGCTGTTCTGAGGTTACATATGACTGAATCGATGAACCATTTGATGATAATGAGTTGTAATCTCATACAAGCTATTCTGAGGTCCACACCACTGAATCGGTCAACTGTTTGATGATAATGAGCTGCAATCTAATAACAAGCTATTCTAAGGTTCCACATCACCAAATCGGTGAACTGTTCGATGATAATGAGTTATAATCTCATAGCAAGCCGTTGTGAGGTTCCACATCACTGAATCGATCAACTGTTTGATGATAATGAGTTGTAATCTCATAACAAGCTATTCTAAGGTTCCACATCGCTAAATCAATTAACCGTTCGATGTTAATTAGCTGCAATCTCATAACAAGCTATTTTGAGGTTCCACATCGCCAAATCAATCAACTGTTTGATGATAATGAGTTGTAATCTCATAAAAGACCGTTCTAAGGTTCCACATAGCCAAATTGGTCAACCGTTTCATGATAACTACTGTAATCTCATAACAAGCTATTTTGATGTTCTACATCGCCGAATCGATCAATCGTTCGATGAAAATCAGCTGCAATCTCATAACAAGTTGTTCTGATGTTCTACATTGCCGAATCGGTCAACCTTTCGATGATAATGAGTTGTAATCTCATCACAAACTATTCTGAGGTTCCACATCACTGCATCGGTCAACCGTTCGATGATAATAATCTATAATCTCATCACAAGCTATTCTAATCTTCCACATCGCTGAATCGGTCAACTGTTCACTGATAATGATTTGTGATCTCATAACAAGTTGTTCTAAGATTCCACATCGCCGAATCGATCAACTGTTTGATGATAATGAGTTATAATCTCATAACAAGCTATTCTGAGGTTTCACATCATCGAATCAATCAACCATTTGATGATAATGAGTTGCAATCTTATAACAAGCTATTCTGAGGTTCCACATCACCGAATCGGTCAATCATTCAATGATAATCAGCTGCAATCTCATAACAAGCTGTTCTGAGGTCCACATCGCCGAATCGGTCAACCGTTCGATGATAATGAGTTGTAATCTCATAACAAGTCGTTCTAAGGTTCCACATCACTGAATCAGTCAACCGTTCGATGATAATCAACTACAATCTCATAATAAGCTATTCTGATGTTCTACATCACTGAATCGGTCAACCATTGGATGATAATTAGCTGCAATCTCATAACAAGCTATTCTGATGTTCTACATCACTGAATCAATCAACCATTTGATGATAATGAGTTGTAATCTCATAACAAGCTGTTCTGAGGTTCCACATTGCTGAATCGGTCAACCGTTTGATGATAATGAGCTGCAATCTCATAACAAGCTATTTTGAGGTTCCACATCACTGAATCGATCAATCGTACGATGATAATGAGTTGTAAGCTCATAACAAGCTATTTTGAGGTTCCACATCGCCGAATCGATCAACTGTTTGATGATAATGAGTTGTAATCTCATAACAAGCTATTCTGAGGTTCCACATCACCGAATTGGTCAACCATTTGATGATAATGAGTTGTAATCTCATAACAAGCTATTCTGAGGTTCCACATCGCCGAATCGGTCAACCGTTTGATGGTAATGAGTTGTAATCTCATAACAAGCTGTTTTGAAGTTTCACATCGCTGAATCGATCAACCATTCAATGATAATGAGTTGTTATCTCATAACAAGTTGTTCTAAGGTTCCACATCGCCGAATCGATCAACCATTCGATGATAATGAGTTGCAATCTCATAACAAGCTATTCTGAGGTTCCACATCGCTGAATCAGTGAACTATTTGATGATAATGAGCTGCAATCTCATAACAAGTTGTTCTGAGGTTCTACATCGCCGAATTGGTCAACCGTTGTATGATAATGAGTTGTAATCCCATAACAAGCCATTCTGAGGTTCCATATCACCGAATCGGTCAACCATTCGATGATAATGAGTTGTAATCCCATAACAAGCCATTCTGAGGTTCCACATCACCAAATCAGTCAACCATTCGATGATAATCAGTTGCAATCTCATAACAAGCTGTTCTGATATTCTACATCACCGAATCGGTCAACTCTTTGATGATAATGAGTTCTAATCTCATAACAAGCTATTCTAAGGTTGCACATTGCTGAATCAGTCAACCGTTTGATGATAATGAGCTACAATCTCATAACAAGCTGTTTTGAGGTTCAACATCGCCGAATCATTCAACCATTCAATGATAACGAGTTGTAATCTCATAATAAGCCGTTCTGAGGTTCCACATTGCCAAATTGATCAATAGTTCGATGATAATGAGTTGTAATACCATAACAAGCTGTTTTGAGGTTCCACATCACCAAATCAGTCAACCGTTTGATGATAATGAGTTGTAATCTCATAACAAGCTGTTCTGAGGTTCCACATTGCCGAATCGGTCAACCGTTTGATGATAATCAGTTGCAATCTCATAACAAGCTATTCTGAGGTTCCACATCGTCGAATCGGTCAACCGTTTGATGATAATGAGTTGTAATCTCGTAATAAGCATTCTAAGGTTCCACATCACCGAATCGGTCAACCGTTTGATGATAATCAGCTGTAATCTCATAACAAGCTGTTCTGATGTTCTACATTGCCAAATCAGTCAACCGTTCGATGATAATGAGTTGTAATCTCATAATAAGCTATTTTGAGGTTCCACATCATCAAATTGGTCAACCATTCAATGATAATGTGTTGTAATCTCATAACAAGCCATTCTGAGGTTCCACATCATGAAATCAGTCAACCATTTGATGATAATGAGTTGCAATCTCATGACAAGCTGTTCTGAGGTTCCACATCGCTAAATCGGTCAACTGTTTGATGATAATGAGCTGCAATCTCATAACAAGTTGTTCTGAGGTTCCACATCACCGAATTGGTCAACTACTTGATGATAATGAGTTGTAATCTTATAACAAGCCATTCTGAGGTTCCACATCACCGAATTGGTCAACCATTCGATGATAATGAGTTCTAATCTCATAACAAGCCGTTTTGAGGTTCCACATTGTCAAATCCGTCAACCATTCAATCATAATCAGCTATAATCTCATAAAAAGTTGTTCTTATGTTCTACATCATTGAATCGGTCAACCGTTCGATGATAATGAGTTGTAATCTCATAACAAGCTATTTTGAGGATCTACATTGCCGAATCGGTCAACCGTTCAATGATAATGAGCTGTAATCTCATAACAAGCTATTCTGAGGTTCCACTTCGCTGAATTTGTCAACCATTCGATGATAATGAGTTATAATCTCATAAATAGCCGTTCTGAGATTCCACATCGCTGAATCGGTCAACCATTCGATAATAATGAGTTGTAATCTCATAACAAGCCGTTCTGAGGTTCCACATCGCCAAATCGGTCAACTGTTCAATGATAATCAGCTGCAATATCATAGCTATTCTAATGTTCTACATCGCTGAATCGGTCAACCATTTGATGATAATGAGTTTTAATCTCATAAAAAGTTGTTCTGAGCTTCCACATCACCGAATCGGTCAACCGTTCAATGATAATGAGCTGCAATCTCATAACAAGCTATTTTGAGGTTCCACATCACCGAATCGGTCAACCTTTTGATGATAATGAGTTGTAATCTCATAACAAGCCATTCTGAGGTTCCACATCACCGAATCGATCAACCGTTCGATGATAATGAGTTGTAATCTCATAACAAGTTGTTCTGAGGTTCCACATCACTAAATCAATCAACCGTTCGATGACAATGAGTTGTAATCTCATAACAAGCTGTTTTGAGGTTCCACATTGCCAAATTGCTCAACTGTTTGATGATAATCAGCTCTAATCTCATAACAAGTTGTTCTGAGGTTCCACATCACCGAATCGGTCAATCGTTTAATGATAATGAGTTGTAATCTCATAACAAGCTGTTCTTAGGTTCCACATCGCCGAATTGGTCAACTGTTTGATGATAATCAGCTACAATCTCATAACAAGCTGTTCTAATGTTCTACATCGCAAAATTGGTCAACTGTTTGATGATAATGATTTGTAATCTCATAACAAGCTGTTCCAAGGTTCCACATCACCGAATTGGTCAACCATTTGATGATAATGAACTGCAATCTCATAACAAGGTATTCTGAGGTTCCACATTGCCGAATTGGTCAACAGTTTGATGATAATGAGTTGTAATCTCATAACAAGCTGTTCTGAGCTTCCACATCACTGAATCGATCACCTGTTCAATGATAATGAGTTGTAATCTCATAACAACTTGTTCTGAGGTTTGACATGATGGAATCAGTCAACCGTTCAATGATAATTAGCTACAATTTCATAACAAGCTATTTTGAGGTTTCACATCGCTGAATCGGTCAATCATTTGATGATATTGAGTTGGAATCTCATAACAAGCCATTCTAAGGATCCACATCACCGAATCGGTCAATCATTCGATGATAATCAGCAACAATCTCATAACAAGCTATTCTGATGTTCTACATCATCGAATTGGTCAACCATTTGATGATAATGAGTTGTAATGTTATAACAAGCTATTCTGAGGTTCCACATCACCGAATCGGTCAACCGTTCGATGATAATGAGCTGCAATCTCATAACAATCTATTCTAAGGTTCCACATCACCGAATCAATCAACCGTTCGATGATAATACATTGTAATCTCATAGCAAGCCGTTCTTCGGTTCCACATCGCCTAATCGATCAGCCGTGTGATGATAATGAGTTGTAATCTCATAACAAGCTATTCTGAGGTTCCACATTGCCGAATCGATCAACCGTTCAATGATAACGAGTTGCAATCTCATAACAAGCTATTCTAAGGTTCCAAATCACCAATTCGGTCAACTATTTGATGATAATGAGCTGCAATCTCATAACAAGCTATTCTGAGGTTCCACATCTTTGAATTGGTCAACCATTCGATGATAATGAGTTGTAATCTCATAACAAGCCGTTCTGAGGTTCCACATCGCTGAATCAGTCAACCATTCAATAATAATGAGTTGTAATCTCATAACAAGCCATTCTGAGGTTCCACATCACTGAATCAGTCAATCATTCGATGATAATCAGCTGCAATCTCATAACAAGCTGTTCTGATGTTCTACATCGTCGAATCGGTCAAAAGTTTGATGATAATGACTTGTAATCTCATAACAAGTTGTTTTAAGGTTCCACATCACCGAATCGGTCAACCGTTCAATGATAATGCACTGCAATCTCATAACAAGCTGTTCTGAGGTTCCACATCACCGTATCGGTCAACCATTCGATGATAATGAGTTGTAATCTCATAACAAGCCATTCTGAGGTTCCACATCACCAAATCGATCAACCATTTGATTATAATGAGTTGTAATCTCATAACAAGCTATTCTGAGGTTCCACATTGCTGAATCGATTAACTGTTTGATGATAATGAGTTGTAATCTCATAATAAGTTGTTCTGAGGTTCCACATCGCTGATTCGGTCAACCGTTCAATGATAAATAACTGCAATCTCATAACAAGTTGTTCTGAGGTTCCACATCGCTAAATGATTGAACCGTTTGATGATAATGAGTTGTAATATCATAACAAGCCATTTTGAGGTTCCACATTGCTGAATCAGTCAACCATTTGATGATAATCAGCTATAATCTCATAACAAGCTATTCTGATGTTCTACATCACCGAATCAGTTAACTGTTTATGATAATGAGTTTTAATCTCATAACAAGCTATTCTGAGGTTCCACGTCACTGAATCGGTCAACTGTTCGATGATAATGAGTTGCAATCTCATAACAAGCTATTCTGAGGTTCCACATTGTTGAATCGGTCAACCGTTTGATGATAATGAGTTGTAATCTCATAACAAGCTGTTCTAAGGTTCTACATCGCCGAATCGACTAACCGTTCAATGATAATGAGTTGTAATCTTATAACAAGCCATTCTGAGGTTCCACATTGCCGAATCGATCAACCGTTCGATGGTAATGAGTTGTAATCTCATAACAAGCTGTTCTGAGGTTCCACATTGCCAAATCGATGAACGATTTGATGATAATGAGTTGTAATCTCATAACAAGCTATTTTGAGGTTCCACATTGCCGAATTGGTTAACCGTTTGATGATAATTAGCTGCAATCTCATAGCAAGCTATTCTGAGGTTCCACATCGCCGAATCGGTCAACCGTTAGATGATAATGAGTTGTAATCTCATAACAAGCTATTCTAAGGTTCCACATCACCGAATTGATCAACCGTTTGATGATAACGAGTTGTAATCTCATAACAAGCTGTTCTAAGGTTCCACATCGCCAAATCGGTCAACTGTTCGATGATAATCAGGTGCAATCTCATAACAAGCTATTCTGAGGTTCCACATCACTGAATCGGTCAACCATTCGATGATAATGAGTTGTAATCTCATAACAAGCTATTCTAAGGTTCCACATCGCCAAATTGGTCAATCATTCGATGATAATCAACTGCAATCTCATAACAAGTTGTTCTGATTTTCTGCATCGCCAAATCGGTCAATCGTTCAATAATAATGAGTTGTAATCTCATAACAAGCTAATCGAAGGTTCCACTTTGCCGAATCGGTCAACCATTCGATGATAATGAGTTGCAATCTCATAACAAGTTGTTCTGAGGTTCCACATCGCCGAATCGGTCAACCGTTCAATGATAATGAGTTGTAATCTCATAACAACTCATTTTGAGGTTCCACATCGCCGAATCGATCAACCGTTGGATGATAATGAGTTGTAATCTCATAACAAGTTGTTCTGAGGTTCCACATTGCCAAATTGCTCAACCGTTCAATGATAATGAGTTGTAATCTCATAACAAGCTATTCTGAGGTTCCACATCACCTAATTAGTCAACTAATTGATGATAATGAGCTACAATCTCATAACAAGCTGTTCTGAGGTTCCACATCACCAAATTGGTCAACCGTTTGATGATAATGAGTTCTAATCTCATAACAAGCCATTTTGAGGTTCCACATTGCCGAATCGGTCAACCGTTTGATTATAATCAGCTGCAATCTCATAACAAGCTGTTCTGATGTTTTACATCACTGAATCGATCAATTGTTTGATGATAATGAGTTGTAATCTCATAACAAGCTGTTCTGAGGTTCCACATCATCAAATTGGTCAATCGTTCAATGATAATGAGCTACAATCTCATAACAAGCTGTTTTGATGTTCCACATCACCAAATCGGTCAACCTTTCAATGATAATGAGTTGTAATCTCATAACAAACCATTTTGAGGTTTCACATCATCGAATCGATCAACTCTTCAATGATAATGAGTTGTAATCTCATAACAAGCTGTTCGGAGGTTCCACATTGCTGAATCGATCAACTGTTCTATGATAATGAGTTGTAATCTCAGAACAAGTTATTCTGAGGTTCCACATCGCCGAATCGATCAACCATTCGATGATAATGAGTTGCAATCTCATAATAAGCTATTCTAAGGTTCCACATCTATGAATCGGTTAATCATTTGATGATAATGAGCTACAATCTCATAATAAGTTGTTCTAAGGTTCCACATCGCCGAATTGGTCAACCGTTTGATGATAATGAGTTGTAATCTCGTAACAAGCCATTCTGAGGTTCCACATCACCAAATCGGTCAACTGTTCAATGATAATGAGTTGTAATCTCATAATAAGTTGTTCTGAGGTTCCACATTGCCGAATCGGTCAACTGTTTGATGATAATTAGCTGCAATCTCATAACAAGTTGTTCTGATGTTCTACATCACCGAATCGGTCAACCGTTTGATGATAATGAGTTGTAATCTTATAACAAGTTGTTCTGAGGTTCCACATCATCGAATCAGTCAATCATTTGATGATAATGAGCTACAATCTCATAACAAGCTCTTCTGAGGTTCCACATCTCCAAATCGGTCAACCGTTCGATGATAATGAGTTGTAATCTCATAACAAGCTGTTCTGAGGTTCCACATTGCCAAATCGATCAACCGTTTGATGATAATGAGTTGCAATGTCATAACAAGTTGTTCTAAGGTTCCACATCACCAAATTAGTCCACCGTTCGATGATAATGAGCTACAATCTCATAACAAGCTATTCTGAGGCTCCACATCACCGAATTGGTCAACTGGTTGACGATAATGAGTTGTAATATCATAACAAGCTATTCTGATGTTCCACATCGCCAAATCGGTCAACCATTTGATGATAATGAGTTGTAATCTCATATCAAGCCGTTCTGAGGTTCCACATCGCCGAATCAATCAACCATTTGATGATAATGAGCTGCAATGTCATAACAAGCTATTCTAAGGTTCCACATCACCAAATCGGTCAACCGTTCAATCATAATCAGTTATAATCTCATAACAAGTCATTTTGAGGTTCCACATCGCCGAATCAATCAACCGTTCGATGATAATGAGTTACAATGTCATAACAAGGTGTTCTAAAGTTCCACATCACCGAATTAGTCAACCGTTCGATGATAATGAGCTGCAATCTCATAACAAGTTGTTCTGAGGTTCCTCATCACCGAATTGGTCAACCATTCGATGATAATGAGTTGTAATCTCATAACAAGCTGTTCTGAGGTTCCACAACACCGAATCGGTCAACCGTTTGATGATAATAAGCTACAATCTCATAACAAGTTGTTTTGAGGTTCCACATTACCCAATCAGTCAGCCATTCGATGATAATGAGCTGTAATCTCATAACAAGCCGTTCTAAGGTTCCACATTGCTGAATCAATCAATCATTTGATGATAATGAGTTGTAATCTCTTAACAAGATTTTCTGAGGTTCCACATCGTCGAATCGATCAACTGTTCGATGATAATGAGTTGTAATCTCATAACAAGATGTTCTAAGGTTCTACATCACCAAATTGGTCAACCGTTTGATGATAATGAGTTGTAGTCTCATAACAAGCTATTCTGAGGTTCCACATTGTCAAATCGGTCAACCATTTGATGATAATCAGCTGCAATCTCATAACAAGCTATTCTGAGGTTACACATTGCCGAATCGGTTGACCGTTTGATGATAATGAGTTATAATCTCATAACAAGCCATTCTGAGGTTCCACATGGCCAAATCGGTCAATCGTTCGATGATAATTAGCTACAATCTCATAACAAGCTATTCTAATGTTCTACATCGCTGAATCGGTCAACCGTTTGATGATAATGAGTTGTATTCTTATAACAAGCTATTTTAAGGTTCCACATCACCAAATCGGTCAACCGTTTGATGATAATGAGTTGCAATCTCATAATAAGCTATTCCGAGTTTTCACATCGCTGAATCGGTCAACCGTTTGATTTTAATGAGTCTTAATCTCATAACAAGCCATTCTAAGGTTCTACATTGCCGAATCGATCAACCGTTCGATGATAATGAGCTGTAATCTCATAACAAGCTGTTCTGAGGTTCCACATCACTGGAATGATCAACCGTTTGATGATAATGAGTTGCAATCCCATAACAAGATGTTCTGAGGTTCCACATCACTGAATCAGTTAATTGTTTGATGATAATGAGCTGCAATCTCATAATAAGCTGTTCTAAGGTTCCACATCACCGAATTGGTCAACCATTCGATGATAATGAGTTATAATCTCATAACAAGCCATTCTAAGGTTCCACATTGCCGAATTGGTCAACCGTTTGATGATAATGAGTTGTAATCTCATAATAAGCCATTCTGAGGTTCCACATCGCCAAATTGGTCAACCATTTGATGATAATCAGCTGCAATCTCATAACAAGCTATTCTAATGTTCTACATTGCCAAATCGGTCAACCATTTGATGATAATGAGTCATAATCTCATAACAAGCTATTCTGAGGTTCCACATCACTGAATCGGTCAATCGTTTAATGATAATGAGCTGCAATCTCATAACAAGCTATTCTGAGGTTCCACATCCCCGAATAAGTCAACTGTTTGATGATAATGAGTTGTAATCTCATAACAAGCTGTTCTGAGGTTCCAGATCGCTGAATCAATCAACCAATCAATGATAATGAGTTTTAATCTCATAACAAGCTATTCTGAGGTTCCGCATCGCCGAATTGATCAACCGTTTGATGATAATGAGTTGTAATCTCATAACAAGCTATTCTGAGGTTCCACATTGCCAACTGCAATCTCATAACAAGTTGTTCTGATGTTCTACATCCCTGAATTGGTCAACTATTTGATGATAATGAGTTGCAATCTCATAACAAGTTGTTCTGAGGTTCAACATCACCGAATCGGTCAACTGTTCAATGATAATGAGCTACAATCTCATAACAAGCTGTTCTAAGGTTCCACATCGCCAAATCGGTCAACCGTTTGATGATAATGAGTTGTAATCTCATAAGAAGCCATTATAAGGTTCCACATCGCTGAATCAATCAATTATTCGATGATAATAAGTTGTAATCTCATAACAAGTTATTCTAAGGTTCCACATCACTGAATCGATCAACCGTTTGATGATAATGAGTTGCAATCTCATAACAAGTTGTTCTGAGGATCCACATAGCTGAATTAGTCAACCGTTTTATGATAATGAGCTGCAATCTCATAACAAGCTATTATGAGGTTCCACATCATCGAATTGGTCAACCATTCAATGATAATGAGTTGTAATCTTATAACAAGCCATTCTGAGGTTCCACATCACCGAATCGGTCAACCGTTCGATGATAATCAACTGTAAGCTCATAACAAGTTGTTGTGATGTTCTACATCATCGAATCGGTCAACCGTTCGATGATAATGAGTGGCAATCTCATAACAAGCTATTCTAAGGTTCCACATCGCTGAATCAGTCAACCGTTCGATAATAATAAGCTATAATCTCATAGCAAGATGTTCTGAGGTTCCACATCACTGAATCGGTCAACCGTTCAATGATTATGAGTTGTAACCTCATAACAAGCCATTCTGAGGTTCCACATCACCAAATTGGTCAACTGTTCAATGATAATGAGTTGTAATCTCATAATAAGTTGTTCTAAGGTTCGACATTGCCGAATCGATCAACCATTTGATGATAATGACTTGTAATCTCATAACAAGATGTTCTAAGTTTCCACATCGCCGAATCGGTCAACCATTCGGTGATAATGAGTTGTAATCTTATAACAAGCTATTCTGAGGTTCCACATAGCTGAATCGGTCAACTATTCAATGATAATGAGTTGTAATCTCAGAACTAGCTATTCTGAGGTTCCACATCGCAGAATCGGTCAACCGTTTGATGATAATGAGTTGTAATCTCATAACAAGCCGTTCTGAGGTTCCACATCACCAAATCAATCTACCGTTCAATGATAATGAGTTTTAATCTCATAACAAGCTATTCTGAGCTTCCACATTGCCGAATCGATCAACCATTCGATGATAATGAGTTGCAATCTCATAACAAGTTGTTCTGAGGTTCCACATCACCGAATCGGTCAACCGTTCGATGATAATGAGTTTTAATCTCATAACAAACTATTTTGAGGTTCCACATCACCGGATCGGTCAACCATTCGATGATAATGAGTTGTAATCTCATAACAAGTTGTTCTAAGGTTCCACATCACCGAATTGGTCAACCGTTTGATGATAATGAGCTGCAATCTCATAACAAGCTGTTCTGAGGTTCTACATCACTGAATCGATCAACCGTTGGATGATAATGAGTTGTAATCTCATAACAAGCTATTCTAAAGTTCCACATCACCGAATCGATCAATCGTTCGATGATAATGAGTTATAATCTCATAACAAGCTATTCTGAGGTTCCACATCGCTGAATTGGTCAACCGTTCAATGATAATGACTTATAATCTCATAACAAGTCATTCTGAGGTTCTACATTGCCGAATCAGTCAACCGTTTGATGATAATGAGTTCTAATCTCATAACAAGGTGTTCTGAGGTTCCACATCACCAAATTAGTCAACCGTTTGATGATAATCAACTACAATCTCATAACAAGCTATTCTGATGTTCTACATCACCAAATCGGTCAACTGTTTGATGATAATGAGTTGTAATCTCATAACAAGCTATTATGAGGTTCCACATCACCGAATCGGTCAACCGTTCGATGATAATGAGCTGCAATCTCATAACAAGCTATTCTAAGGTTCCACATCACCAAATCGGTCAATCGTTCAATGATAATGAGTTGTAATCTCATATCAAGCCGTTCTGAGGTTCCACATTGCCGAATCAATCAACTGTTTGATTATAATGAGTTGTAATCCCATAACAAGCTGTTTTAAGCTTCCACATCACTGAATTGATCAACCATTCAATAATAATGAGTTGTAATCTCATAACAAGCTATTCTGAGGTTCCACATCACCGAATCGGTCAACTGTTTGATGATAATTAGCTGCAATCTCATAACAAGCTATTCTGAGGTTCCACATCACCAAATCGGTCAACTGTTTGATGATAATGAATTGTAATCTCATAACAAGTTGTTCTGAGGTTCCACATCATCAAATCGGTCAACCGTCTGATGATAATCAGCTACAATCTCATAACAAGTTGTTCTGATGTCCTACATCACTGAATCAATCAACCATTTGATGATAATGAGTTGTAATCTCATAACATGCTGTTATGAGGTTCTACATCACTGAATCGGTCAACTGTTTGATGATAATGAGCTATAATCTTATAATAAGCTATTCTAAGGTTCCACATTGCAGAATCGGTCAATCGTTCGATGATAATGAGTTTTAATCTCATAACAAGCTGTTCTCAGGTTCCACATCGCTAAATCAATCAATCGTTCGATGATAATGTGTTGTAATCTCATAACAAGCCATTCTGAGGTTCCACATCGCCGAATCAATCAACTGTTTGATGGTAATGAGTTGTAATCTCATAACAAGCTGTTCTCAGGTTCCACATCGCTGAATTGATGAACAGTTTGATGATAATGAGTTTTAATCTCATAGCAAGCTATTCTGAGGTTCCACATCACCAAATCGGTCAACCATTTGATGATAATTAGCTGCAACCTCATAACAAGCTATTTTGAGGTTCCACATCGCTGAATCGATCAACCATTCAATGATAATAAGTTGTAATCTCATAACAAGCCATTCTAAGGTTTCACATCACCGAATCGATCAACCGTTTGATGATAATCAGCTGCAATCTGATAACAAGTTGTTCTAATATTCTACATCACTGAATCATTCAACCGTTCGATGATAATGAGTTGTAATCTCATAGGAAACTGTTCTGAGGTTCCACATTACCGAATCGGTCAACCATTCGATGATAATGAGCTGCAATCTCATAACAAGCTATTCTGAGTTTCCACATCACCGAATCGGTCAACCGTTCGATGATAATGAGTTGTAATCTCATAACAATCTGTTATGATGTTCCACATCACCAAATCGATCAACCATCCGATGATAATGAGTTGTAATCTCATAACAAGCTGTTCTGAGGTTCCACATCGCCGAATCGGTCAACCGTTTGATGATAATCAGCTGCAATCTCATAACTAGCTATTTTGAGGTTCCACATCACTGAATTGGTCAACTGTTTGATGATATTCAGTTGTAATCTCATAACAAGCCATTCTGAGGTTCTACATCACCGAATCAGTCAACCGTTCAATGATAATCAGCTGCAATCTCATAACAAGCTGTTCTGATGTTCTACATTGTCGAATCGGTCAACCATTCGATGATAATGACTTGTAATCTGATAACAACCTGTTGTAAGGTTCCACATCGCCGAATCGGTCAACCATTCGATGATAATGAGTTGCAATCTCATAACAAGCTATTCTGAGGTTCCACATTACCGAATTGGTTAACCGTTCGATGATAATGAGTTGTAATCTCATAACAATCTGTTCTGAGGTTCCACATCGCCGAATTGATCAACCGTTCGATGATAATGAGTTGTAATCTCATAACAAGCTATTCTGAGGTTCCACATCGCTGAATCGATCAACCGTTCGATGATAATGAGTTGTAATCTCATAACAAGTTGTTCTAAGGTTCCACATTGCCAAATTGATCAACCATTCGATGATAATGAGCTGCAATCTCATAACAAGCTGTTTTGAGGTTCCACATCGCCGAATTGGTCAACCGTTTGATGATAATGAGTTGTAATCTCATAACAAGCCATTCTAAAGTTCCACATCACCGAATCGGTCAACCATTCGATGATAATGAGTTGTAATCTCATAACAAGCCATTCAGAGGTTCGACATCGCCGAATCGATCAACCATTTGATGATAATCACTTGCAATCTCATAATAAGCTATTATGATATTCTACATCATCGAATCGGTCAACTATTCGATGATAATGAGTTGTAATCTCATAACAAGCTGTTCTGAGGTTCCACATCGCCGAATCGATCAACCGTTCAATGATAATGAGTTGTAATCTCATAACAAGCTATTCTGAGGTTTCACATCACCGAATTGATCAACCGTTCGATGATAATGAGTTGTAATCTCATAACAAGCTGTTTTTAGGTTCCACATCGCTGAATCTGTCAACGGTTCAATGATAATGAGCTGTAATCTCATAACAAGCTATTCTGAGGTTCCACATCGCTGAATGGGTCAACCATTCAATGATAATGAGTTGTAATCTCATAACAAGCCATTCTGAGGTTCCATATCACTGAATGGGTCAACCATTCGATGATAATGAGTTGTAATCTCATAACAAGCCGTTCTGAGGTTCCACATCACTAAATCGATCAACCATTCAATGATAATCAGCTGTAATCTCATAACAACCTATTTTGATGTTCTACATCACCGAATTGGTCAACCATTTGATGATAATGATTTGTAATCTCATAACAAGCTATTCTGAGGTTCCACATCACTGAATTGGTCACCCGTTTGATGATAATGAGCTACAATCTCATAATAAGCTATTCTGAGGTTCCACATCGCTGAATCAGTCAACTGTTTGATGATAATAAGTTGTAATCTCATAACAAGCCGTTCTGAGGTTCCACATCATCAAATCGATCAACTGTTTGATGATAATGAGTTGTAATCTCATAACAAGTTGTTCTGAGATTCCACATCGCTGAATCGATCAACCGTTTAATGATAATCAGTTGTAATCTCATAATAAGCTATTCTGAGGTTCCACATTGCCAAATCGGTCAACCGTTTGATGATAATCAGCTGCAATCTCATAACAAGCTATTCTGAGGTGCCTCATCACCGAATCGGTCAATCGTTTGATGATAATGAGTTGTAATCTCATAAAAAGCTGTTCTGAGGTTCCACATCACCGAATCGGTCAACTATTCAATGATAATCAACAATAATCTCATAACAAGCTGTTCTAATGTTCTACATCAACGAATCGGTCAACCGTTCGATGATAATGAGGTGTAATCTCATAACAAGCTATTCTGAGGTTTTTTATCACAAAATCAGTCAACCATTCGATGATAATGAGCTACAATCTCATAACAAGCCCTTCTGAGGTTCCACATCGCCAAATTGATCAACCGTTTGATGATAATGAGTTGTAATCTGATAACAAGTTGTTCTGAGGTTCCACATCGTCGAATCAAACAACTGTTCAATGATAATGAGTTGCAATCTCATAACAAGTTGTTTTGAGGTTTCACATCGCTGAATCGGTGAACTGTTCGATGATAATGAGCTACAATCTCATAACAAGCTATTCTAAGGTTCCACATCGCCGAATTGGTCAACTATTTGATGATAATGAGTTGTAATCTCATAACAAGCCATTCTAAGGTTCCACATCATCAAATCGATCAACCATTCGATGATAATTAGTTGTAATCTCATAACAAGTCATTCTGAGGTTCCACATTGCGGAATCAGTCAATCGTTCGATGATAATTAGCTGTAATCTAATAACAAGTTGTTCTGATGTTCTACATCACCGAATTAGTCAACCATTCAATGATAATGAGTTGTAATCTCATATCAAGCTATTCTAAGGTTCCACATGACCGAATCAGTCAACCATTCAATGATAATGAGTTGTAATCTCATATCAAGCTATTCTGAGGTTCCACATCACTGAATTGGTCAACTGTTTGATGATAATGAGCTACAATCTCATAACAAGGTGTTCTGAGGTTCCACATAACTGAATTGGTCAACCATTTGATGATAATGAGTTCTAATCTCATAACAAGCTATTCTGAGGTTCCACATCTCCGAATCGATCAACCATTCAATGATAATGAGTTGTAATCTCATAACAAGCTATTCTGAGGTTCCACATCACCGAATCGATCAACCATTCGATGATAATGAGTTGTAATCTCATAACAAGCTATTCTGAGGTTCCACATCACTGAATCGGTCAACCGTTTGATGATAATCAGCTGCAATCTCATAACAAGCTGTTCTGAGGTTCCACATCGCTAAATCGGTCAACTGTTTGATGATAATGAGTTGTAATCTCATAAAAAGCCATTATGAGGTTCCACATTGCCAAATCAGTCAACCATTTGATGATAATCTACTGCAATCTCATAACAAGTTGTTCTGATGTTCTACATTGCCAAATCGGTCAACCGTTTAATGATAATGAGTTGTAATCTCATAACAAGCTATTCTGAGGTTCCACATTGCCGAATCGGTCAACCATTTGATGATAATGAGCTACAATATCATAACAAGCTATTTTGAGCTTCCACATAACCGAATCAGTAACCGTTCAATGATAATAAGTTATAATCTCATAACAAGCCGTTCTGAGGTTCCACATCACCGAATTTATCAACCGTTCGATGATAATGAGTTGTAATCTCATAACAAACTGTTCTGAGGTTCAACATCGCTGAATCGATCGACCGTATGATGATAATGAGTTGCAATGTCATAACAAGCTGTTCTGAGGTTCCACATTGCCGAATCGGTCAACCATTTGATGATAATGAGCTGTAATCTCATAGCAAGCTGTTCTGAGGTTCCACATCACCGAATTGTTTAATCGTTTGATGATAATGAGTTGTAATCTCATAATAATCCATTCTGAGGTTCCACATCACCGAATCGGTCAACCATTCCATGATAATGTGTTGTAATCTCATAACAAGCAATTCAGAGGTTCCACATCATCGAATCGGTCAACCGTTCGATGATAATCAGCTACAATCTCATAACAAGCTATTCTGAGGCTCCACATCACTGAATTAGATAACCGTTCGATGATAACGAATTGTAATCTCATAACAAGCCGTTCTGAGGTTCCACATTGCCGAATTGATCAACCGTTCGATGATAATGAGTTTTAATCTCATGACAAGCTATTTTGAGGTTCTACATCGCCGAATCAATCAATCGTTTGATGATAATGAGTTCTAATCTCATAACAAGCTGTTCTGAGGTTCCACATCGCTGAATCGGTCAACCGTTTGATGATAATGAGCTGTAATCTCATAACAAGCTATTCTGAGGTTCCACATCACCGAATTGGTCAACTGTTCGATGATAATGAGTTGTAATCTCATAACAAGCTATTGTGAGGTTCCAGATCACCAAATCGGTCAACCATTTGATGATAATCAGCTACAATCTCATAACAAGTTGTTCTGATGTTCTACATCACCGAATCGGTCAACCGTTCGATGATAATGAGTTGTAATCTCATAAAAAGCTATTCTAAGGATCCACATCACCAAATCAGTCAACCATTCGATGATAGTGAGCTGTAATCTCATAACAAGCTATTCTGAGGTTCCACATTGCTGAATTGGTCAACCGTTCGATGATAATGAGTTGTAATCTCATAACAAGTCATTCTGAGGTTCCACGTCACCAAATCGATCAACTATTTGATGATAATGAGTTGTAATCTCATAACAAGCTGTTATGAGGTTCCACATCACCGAATTGATTAACCGTTCAATGATAATTAGTTGCAATCTCATAACAAGCTGTTCTGAGGTTTCACATTGCCAAATCGGTCAACCGTTTGATGATAATGAGTTGCAGTCTCATAACAAGCTATTTTGAGGTTCCACATTATCAAATTGTCCAACCGTTTGATGATAATAAGTTGTAATCTCATAACAAGCCGTTCTGACGTTCCACATCCCTGAATCAGTCAACCGTTCGATGATAATGAGTTGTAATCTCATAAAAAGCTGTTCTGAGGTTCCACATTGCCAAATCAGTCAACCGTTGGATGATTATCAGCTCCAATCTCATAACAAGCTATTCTAATGTTCTACATCACTGAATCAGTCAACCATTAGATGATAATGAGTTGTAATCTCATAACAAGCTGCTCTAAGGTTCCACATCGCTGAATCTGTCAACCGTTTGATGATAATGACCTACAATATCATAACAAGCTATTTTGAGGTTCCACATCGCCGAATCAGTCAACCGTTTGATCATAATAAGTTGTAATCTCATAACAAGCCATTTTTAGGTTCCACATCACCGAATCGATCAACCGTTCGATGATAATAAGTTGCGATGTCATAACAATTTGTTCTGAGTTTCCACATCGCCGAATTAGTCAATCGTTTGATGACAATGAGCTGCAATGTGATAATAAGCTATTGTGAGGTTCTATATTACTGAATTGGTCAACCGTTCGAAGATAATGAGTTGTTATCTCACAACAAGCTGTTCTAAGGTTCCACATCGCCAAATCGGTCAACCGTTCGATGATAATGAGTTGTAATCTCATAACAAGCTGTTCTGAGGTTCCACATCACTGAATTGGTCAACCGTTTCATGATAATGAGTTGCAATGTCATAACAAGCTGTTCTAAGGTTCCACATCACTGAATCAGTCAACCGTTCGATCATAATGAGTTGCAATGTCATAACAAGCTATTCTGAAGTTCCACATCACCAAACTAGTCAATCGTTCAATGATTATGAGATGCAATCTCATAACAAGTTGTTCTGAGGTTCCACATCACCGAAATTCTCAACTGTTTGATGATAATGAGTTGTAGTCTCATAACAAGCTATTCTGATGTTCCACATCACCAAATCGATCAACCGTTCGATGATAATGAGTTGTAATCTCATAACAAGATGTTCTAAGGTTCCACATCACCCAATCGGTCAACCGTTCAATGATAATGAGTTGTAATCTCATAACAAGCTATTCTGAGGTTCCACATCATCAAATCGGTCAAGCGTTCGATGATAATTAGCTGTAATCTCATAACAAGTTATTCTGAGGTTCCACATCACCAAATTGGTCAATCATTTGATGATAATGAGTTTTAATCTCATAACAAGCCATTCTAAGGTTCCACATTGCCAAATCGGTCAAGCGTTTGATGATAATCAGCTACAATCTCATAGCAAGATGTTTTGATGTTCTACATCACTGAATCGGTCAACTGTTCGATGATAATGAGTTGTAATCTTATATAACAATCTATTTTGAGGTTCCACATCGCCAAATCGGTCAACCATTCAATGATAATGAGTTTCAATCTCATAACAAGTTGTTTTGAGGTTCCACATCACTGAATCGGTCAACCGTTCGATGATAATGAGTTGTAATCTCATAACAAGCCATTCTGAGGTTCCACATCACCAAATCGATCAACCGTTCAATGATAATAAGTTGTAATCTCATAACAAGCTATTCTGAGGTTCCACATCACCGAATCGATCAACCGTTTGATGATAATGAGTTGCAATCTCATAACAAATTGTTCTGAGGTTCTACATCACCAAATCGGTCAACTGTTTGATGATAATGAGCTGCAATCTCATAACAAGCTGTTCTGAGGTTCCACATCACCGATTTGGTCAACTGTTTGATGATAATGAGTTATAATCTCATAACAAGCCATTTTAAGGTTCCACATTGCCAAATTGGTCAACCATTTGATCATAATGAGTTGTAATCTCATAATAAGCGTTTCTGAGGTTCCACATCACCGAATCGGTCAATCGTTTGATGATAATCAGCTGCAATCTCGTAACAAGCTGTTCTGATGTTCTACATCGCCGAATCGGTCAACTGTTTGATGATAATGAGTTGTAATCTCATAACAAGCTATTCTGAGGTTCCACATCACTGAATTGGTCAACCATTCAATGATAATGAGCTGCAATCTCATAACAAGCTGTTATGAGGTTCCATATCCATGAATCAGTCAACTGTTTGATGATAATGAGTTGTAATCTCATGACAAGCTGTTCTGAGGTTCCACATCGCTGAATCGATCAACTGTTTGATGATAATGATTTGTAATCTCATAACAAGCTATTTTGATGTTCCACATCACCGAATCAATCAACTATTCGATGATAATAAGTTGTAATCTCATAACAAGCTATTTTGAGGTTCCACATCACCGAATCGGTCAACCGCTCGATAATAATCAGCTGTAATCTCATAACAAGTTGTTCTAAGGTTCCACATTGCTGAATCGTACAACCATTTGATGATAATGAGTTGTAATCTCATAACAAGCTATTCTGAGGTTCCACATCGCCGCATTGGTCAACCGTTTGATGATAATATGCTACAATCTCATAGCAAGCTATTCTAATGTTCTACATCACTGAATTGGTTAACTGTTCGATGATAATCAGTTGTAATCTCATAACAAGCTGTTCTGAGGTTCCACATCGCCGAATCGGTCAACCGTTTGATGATAATGAGCTGCAATCACATAACAAGCTATTCTAAGGTTCCATATCGCCGAATCGGTCAACTGTTTGATGATAATGAGTTGTAATCTCATAACAAGCCATTCTGAGATTCCACATTGCCGAATCGATCAACCATTCGATGATAATGAGTTGCAATCTCATAAAAAGCTATTTTGAGGTTCCACATCACCGAATCGGTCAACCATTTGATGATAATGAGCTACAATCTCATAACAAGCTGTTCTAAGGTTCCACATCACCAAATTACTCAACCGTTCAATGATAATGAGTTGTAATTTCATAACAAGTCATTCTGAGGTTCCACATCGCCAAATCAGTCAACTGTTTGATGATAATGAGTTGTAATCTCATAACAAGCCATTTTGAGGTTCCATATCGCCGAATCGGTCAACCGTTCAATGATAATCAGCTGTAATCTCATAACAAGCTATTTTGATGTTCTACATTGCCGAATCGGTCAACCGTTCGATGATAATGAGTTGTAATCTCATAACAAGCTATTCTGAGGTTATACATCATTGAATCGGTCAACTGTTTGATGATAATGAGCTACAATCTGATAACAAGTTGTTCTAAGGTTCCACATCGCTAAATCAGTCAACCATTCGATGATAATGAGTTGTAATCTCATAATAAGCCGTTCTGAGGTTCCACATCACTGAATCGATCAACAGTTTGATGATAATGAGTTGTAATCTCATAACAAGCTGTTTTGGGGTTCCACATCACCGAATCAATCAATCGTTCGATGATAATGAGTTGTAATCTCATAACAAGCTGTTCTGAGGTTCCACATCGCCAAATCGGTCAACCATTCAATGATAGTCAACTGCAATCTCATAACAAGCTGTTCTGAGGTTCCACATCACCGAATCGGTCAACTGTTCAATGATAATGTGTTATAATCTCATAACAAGCCATTCTAAGGTTCCACATCGCCGAATTGGTCAACCGTTTGATGATAATCAGCCGCAATCTCATAACAAGCTATTCTGATGTTCTACATCACCGAATCGGTCAACTATTCGATGATAATGAGTTGTAATCTTATAACAAGTTGTTCTGAGGTTCCACATCGCCGAATCGGTCAACCGTTTGATGATAATCAACTACAATCTCATAACAAGCTGTTCTTAGGTTCCACATCACCAAATCGGTCAACTGTTCGATGATAATGAGTTGTAATCTCATAACAAGATGTTCTGAGGTTCCACATCGCTGAATCGATCAACCATTCAATGATAATAAGTTGTAATCTCATAACAAGTTATTCTAAGATTTCACATCACTGAATCGATCAACCGTTCGATGATAATGAGTTGGAATCTCATAACAAGCCATTCTGAGGTTCGACATGACTGAATCAATCAACCGTGTGATGATACTGAGTTGCAATCTCATAACAAGCTATTTTGAGGTTCCACATCATCAAATCGATCAACTGTTTGATGATAATGAGTTGTAATCTCATAACAAGCCATTTTGAGGTTCCACATCGCCGAATCTATCAACCGTTCGATGATAATCAGCTGCAATCTTATAAAAAGCTATTCTGAGGTTCCACATTGCCGAATTGATCAACCGTTTGATGATAATGAGTTGCAATCTCATAACAAGCTGTTCTGAGGTTCCACATCGGCAAATCAATCAACCCTTCAATGATAATTAGCTGTAATCTCATAACAAGCTGTTCTGAGGTTCCACATCACCGAATCGATCAGCCGTTTAATGATAATGAGTTGTATTCTTATAACAAGCCATTTTGAGGTTCCACATCGCCGAATCAATCAACCATTCGATGATAATGAGTTGTAATCTCATAACAAGCCGTTCTGAGGTTCCACATCACTGAATCAATCAACCGTTCGATGATAATGAGTTGGAATCTCATAACAAGACGTTCTGAGGTTCCACATCATTGAATCAATCAACCAGTCAATGATAATGAGCTGCAATCTCATAACAAGCTGTTCTGAGGTTCCACATCATCGAATTGATCAACCATTTGATGATAATGAGTTGTAATCTCATAACAAGCCATTCTGAGGTTCCACATCGCCGAATCGATCAACCATTCAATGATAATCAGCTACAATCTCATAACAAGCTATTCTGAGGTTCCACATCGCCGAATCGATCAACCGTTTGATGATAATGAGTTGGAGTCTCATAACAAGCTGTTCTGAGGTTCCACATTGCCGAATCGATAAACCGTTTGATGATAATCAGTTGCAATCTCATAACAAGCCATTCTGAGGTTCCACATCACTGAATCGATCAACCGTTCGATGCTAATCAGCTGCAATCTCATAACAAGCTGTTCTCAGGTTCCACATCATCGAATCGATCAACCGTTCGATTATAATGAGTTGCGATCTCATAACAAGCTATTCTGAGGTTCCACATCATAGAATCGATCAAACATTTGATGATAATGAGTTGTAATCTCATAACAAGCCATTCTGAGGTTCCACATCACCGAATTGATCAACCGTTCGATGATAATGAGTTGTAATCTCATAACAAGCTATTTTGAGGTTCCACATTGCCGAATAGATCAACCGTTTCATGATAATGAGTTGGAATCTCATAACAAGCTGTTCTAAGGTTCCACATTGCCGAATCAATCAACCGTTTGATGATAATGAGTTGCAATCTCATAACAAGCTATTCTGAGGTTCCACATCGCCGAATCGATCAACCATTCAATGATAATGAGTTGTAATCTCATAACAAGCTGTTATGAGGTTCCACATCATCGAATTGATCAACCGTTTGATGATAATTAGTTGCAATCTCATAACAAGCTGTTCTAAGGTTCCACATCGCCGAATCAATCAACTATTTGATGATAATGAGTTGCAATCTCATAACAAGCTGTTCCAAGGTTGCACATCACCGAATCGATCAACCGTTTGATGATAATCAGTTGCAATCTCATAACAAGCCATTCTGAGGTTCCACATCGCCGTATCAATCAACCGTTCAATGATAATTAGCTGCAATCTCATAAAAAGCTATTTTGAGGTTCCACATCACCGAATTGATCAACCGTTTGATGATAATGAGTTGCAATCTCATAACAAGCTATTCTGAGGTTCCACATCACCAAATCGATCAACTGTTTGATGATAATCAGCTGCAATTTCATAACAAGCCATTCTGAGGTTCCACATGACCAAATTGATCAACCGTTCGATGATAATCAGCTGCAATCTCATAACAAGCTATTCTGAGGTTCCACATCACCGAATTGATCAACAGTTCGATGATAATCAGCTACAATCTCACAACAAGCTATTCTGAGGTTCCACATTGCCGAATCGATCAACCGTTAAATGATAATGAGTTGCAATCTCATAACAAGTTGTTCTTAGGTTCCACATCGCCGAATCGGTCAACCATTTGATGATATTGAGTTGTAATCTAAGATAAAGCTATATTGAGGTTCTGCCTCGCCGAATCGGTCAACAGTTCGATGATAATGAGTTGTAATCTCATAACAAGCCATTCTGAGGTTCCACATCACCGAATTGATCAACCGTTTGATGATAATGAGTTGCAATCTCATAACAAGCTGTTCTGAGGTTCCACATCACCAAATTGATCAACCATTAGATGATAATGAGTTGTAATCTCATAACAGGCCATTCTTAGGTTCCACATCACCGAATTGATCAACCGTTCGATGATAATGAATTGGAATCTTAGAACAAGCCATTCTGATGTTCCACATCACTGAATCGATCAACCGTTTGATGATAATGAGTTGCAATCACATAACAAGCTGTTCTGAGGTTCCACATCATTGAATTGATCAACCGTTCTATGATAATGAGTTGTAATCTCTTAACAAGCCATTCTAAGGTTCCACATTGCCGAATCGATCAACCGTTCGATGATAATTAGCTTTAATCTCATAACAAGTTGTTTTGAGGTTCCACATCGCTGATTCGATCAACCGTTTGATGATAATGAGTTGCAATCTCATAACAAGCTATTCTGAGGTTCCACATCACTGAATCAATCAACCATTCGATGATAATTAGCTGCAATCTCATAACAAGCCGTTTTGAGGTTCCACATCGCCGAATTGATCAACCGTTTGATGATAATCAACTGGAATCTCATAACAAGCTATTTTGAGGTTCCACATCGCCGAATCGATCAACCCTTCGATGAAAATCAGTTGCAATCTCATAACAAGCTATTCTGAGGTTCCACGTCATCGAATCGGTCAACCATTCGATGATAATGAGTTGTAATCTCATAACAAGCTGTTCTAAGGTTCCACATCGCCAAATCGGTCAACCATTCAATGATAATGAGTTGTAATCTCATAACAAGCCGTTCTAAGGTTCCACATCTTTTAATCGGTCAACCGTTCAATAATAATCAGCTACAATCTCATAACAAGCTATTCTAAGGTTCCACATCACTGAATCGATCAACCATTCGATGATAATCAGCTGCAATCTCATAACAAGCCATTCTGAGGTTCCACATTGCCGAATCGATCAACCATTCGATGATAATCAGCTGCAATCTCATAACAAGCTATTTTGATGTTCCACATCACCGAATCGATCAACTATTTGATGATAATGAGTTGCAATCTCATAACAAACTGTTCTGCAGTTCCACAGCACCGAATCACTCAACCGTTCAATGATAATGAGTTGTAATCTCATAACAAGCTGTTCTGAAGTTTCGCATCGCTGAATCGGTCAACCATTCGATGATAATGAATTGTAATCTCATAACAAGCCATTCTAAGGTTCCACATCGCCAAATCAATCAACCATTCAATGATAATGAGTTGCAATCTCATAACATGCTATTTTGAGGTTCCACATTGCCAAATCGATGAACCATTTGATGATAATGAGTTGTAATCTCATAACAAGCTGTTCTGAGGTTCCACATCACTAAATCGATCAACCGTTCGATGATAATAAGTTGTAATCTCATAACAAGCCATTTTGAGGTTCCACATCACTGAATCGATCAACCGTTCAATGATAATGAGATGGAATCTCATAACAAGCCCTTCTGAGGTTCCACTTCACCGAATCGATCAACCGTTTGATGATAATGAGTTGCAATCTCATAACAAGCTGTTCTGAGGGTCCACATTGCCGAATCGATCAACTATTCGATGATAATGAGTTGTAATCTCATAACAAGTCATTCTGAGGTTCCACATTGCCGAATCGATCAACCGTTCGATGATAATCAGCTATAATCTCATAACAAGCTATTCTGAGGTTCCACATCACTGAATCGATCAACTGTTTGATGATAATGAGTTGCAATCTCATAACAAGCTGTTCTGAGGTTCCACATCACCGAATCAATCAACCATTCAATGATAATTAGCTGCAATCTCATAACAAGCAATTCTGAAGTTCCACATCGCTGAATCGATCAACCGTTTGATGATAATCAGTTGCAATCTCATAAGAAGCTATTTAGAGGTTCCACATCGCCGAATCAATCAACCGTTTGATGATAATGAGTTACAATCTCATAACAAGCTGTTTTGAGGTTCCACATCACCAAATCAGTCAATCGTTCGATGATAATGAGTTGTAATCTCATAATAAGCTATTATGAGGTTCCACATCACTGAATCGGTCAACCGTTTGTTGATAATGAGTTTTAATCTCATAACAAGCCATTCTGAGGTTCCACATTGTTGAATCAGTCAACCATTTGATGATAATCAACTGCAATCTCATAACAAGATATTTTGAGGTTCCACATCGCTGAATCACTCAACCGTTCGATGATAATGAGTTGCAATCTCATAAAAAGCTATTCTGAGGTTCCACATCGCCGAATCGACCAACCATTTGATGATAATTAGCTACAATCTCATAACAAGTTGTTCTAAGGTTCCACATTGCCAAATCGATCAATCGTTCGATGATAATGAGTTGCAATATTATAACAAGCTATTCTGAGGTTCCACATCGCCGAATCGATAAACCATTCAATGATAATGAGTTTTAATCTCATAACAAGCCATTCTGAGGTTCCACATCACCGAGTCGATCGACCGTTTGATGATAATGAGTTGTAATCTTACAACAAGCCATTCTGAGGTTCCATATCGCCGAATTGATCAATTGTTCAATGATAATGAATGTGAATCTCATAACAAGCTATTCTGAGGTTCCACATCACTGAATCGATCAACCGTTCGATGATAATTATTTTCAATCTTATAACAAGCTGTTCTCAGGTTCCACATTGCCGAATCGATCAACCATTCGATGATAATGAGTTGTAAAATCATAACAAGCTGTTCTGAGGTTCCACATCACTGAATCGATCATCCGTTTGATGATAATCAGCTGCAATCTCATAACAAGCTATTCTGAGGTTCCACATCACCAAATCGATCAATCGTTTGATGATAATCAGCTGCGATCTCATAACTAGCCGTTCTGAGGTTCCACATCGCTGAATTGATCAACTGTTTGATGATAATCAGCTCTAATCTCATAACAAGCTGTTATGAGGTTCCACATTGCCAAATCGATCAACCGTTTGATGATAATGAGTTGCAATCTCATAACAAGGTGTTCTGAGTTTCCACCTCGCCAAATTGATCAACCATTCGATGATAATCAGCTGCAATCTCATAACAAGCTATTTTGAGGTTCCACATCACCGAATTGGTCAACCGTTTGATGATAATGAGTTTTAATCTCATAACAAGCTCATCTGAGGTTTCGCATTACTGAATCAGTCAACCATTCAATGATAATGAGTCATAATCTCATAACAAGCTATTCTGAGATTCCACTTTACCGAATCGGTCAACCGTTTGATGATAATGAGTTGTAATCTCATAACAAGCTGTTCTGAGGTTCCACATCACTAAATCGGTCAACCGTTCGATGATAATGAGTTGTAATCTCATAACAAGCTGTTTTGAGGTTCCACATTGCTGGATCGATCAACCATTGGATGATAATGAGTTGTATTCTCATAAAAAGCCATTCTGAGGTTCCACATCACTGAATCGATCAACCATTTGATGATAATGAGTTGTTATCTCATGACAAGCCATTTTGAGATTCCACATTGCCAAATTGATCAACCATTGGATGATAATGAGTTGGAATCTCATAACAAGCCGTTTTGAGGTTCCACATCACCGAATCGATCAACCGTTTGATGATAATGAGTTGTAATCTCATAACAAGCTATTTTGAGGTTCCACATTGTCGAATCGATCAACCGTTCGATGATAATGAGTTGTAATCTCATAACAAGCCATTCTGAGGTTCCACATTGCCAAATCGATCAACCGTTTGATGATAATAAGTTGTAATCTCATAACAAGCTATTTTGAGGTTCCACATCGTCGAATCGATCAACCATTTGATGATAATGAGTTGCAATCTCATAACAAGCTATTCTGATGTTCTACATCGGTGAATCAATCAACCATTCAATGATAATCAGTTGTAGTCTCATAACAAGCTATTCTGAGGTTCCACATCGCTGAATCAATCAACTTATTGATGATAATGAGTTACAATCTCATAAAAAGCTGTTCTGAGGTTCCACATCGCTGATTCGAACAACCGTTCAATGATAATCAAGTGCAATCTCATAACAAGCCCTTCTAAAGTTCCACATCCTTGAATTGATCAACCGTTCGATGATAATCAGCTGCAATCTCATAACAAGCTATTCTGAGGTTCCACATCACTGAATCGATCAATCGTTCGATGATAATGAGTTGCAATCACATAACAAGCTATTCTAAGGTTCCACATCACCAAATCAGTCAACCATTCGATGATAATTAGTTGTAATCTCATAAAAAGCTATTTTGACATTCCACATCATCGAATCAGTCAATCATTCGATGATAATGAGTTGTAATCTCATAACAAGCCGTTCTGAGGTTCCACATAACTGAATCGGTCAACCGTTCAATGATAATGAGTTGCAATCTCAAAACAAGCTATTCTGAGGTTCCACATGGCCAAATCAATCAACCATTCGATGATAATGAGTTGTAATCTCATAACAAGCCATTCTGAGGTTTCACATCGCCAAATCGATCAACCGTTTGATGATAGTCAGCTACAATCTTGTAACAAGTTATTCTAAGGTTCCACATCGCCGAATTGATCAACCATTCGGTGATAATGAGTTGCAATCTCATAACAAGCTATTCTAAGGTTCCACATCGCTGAATTGATTAACCGTTCGATGATAATCAGCTATAATTTCATAACAAGCCGTTATGAGGTTCCACATTGCTGAATCGATCAACCATTCGATGATAATCAACTGCAATCTCATAACAAGTTGTTCTGAGGTTCCACATCACCGAATTGATGAACCCTTCGATGATATTGAGTTGTAATCTCATAATAAGCTATCCTGAGGTTCCATATCACCGAATCGGTCAACCGTTCGATGATAATGAGTTATAATCTCATAACAAGTTGTTCTAAGGTTCCACATCACCAAATCGGTCAACCGTTCAATGATAATGAGTTGTAATCTCATAACAAGCTGTTCTGGGGTTCCACATCACTGAATCGGTCAACCGTTTGATGATAATCAGCTGCAATCTCATAACAAGCTATTCTGAGGTTCCACATTGCTGAATCACTCAACTGTTCGATGATAATGAGTTGCAATATCATAACAAGCTATTCTGAGCTACCATATCGCCGAATCAATCAACCGTTTGATGATAATTAGCTACAATCTCATAAGAAGCTATTCTGAGGTTGCACATCGCCGAATTGATCAACTGTTTGATGATAATGAGTTGTAATCTCATAACAAGCTATTCTGAGGTTCCACATCACCAAATCAATCAACCATTTGATGATAATGAGTTGTAGTTTCATAACAAGCCATTCTGAGGTTTCACATCGCCGAATCGATCAACCGTTCGATGATAATGAGTTGTAATCTCATAACAAGCTATTCTGAGTTTCCACATCGCCGATTTGATCAACCGTTCAATGATAATGAGTTGGAATCTCATAACAAGCTGTTCTGAGGTTCCACATCACTGAATCGATCAACCGTTCGATGATAATGAGTTGTAATCTCATAACAAGCTATTTTGAGGTTCCACATCACCGAATTGATCAACCGTTTGATGATAATGATTTACAATCTCATAACAAGCTGTTCTGAGGTTCCACATCACCGAATCGATCAACCGTTCGATGATAATCTACTATAATCTCTCTAACAAGCCATTCTGAGTTTCCACATCACTGAATCAATCAACCGTTTGATGATAATTAGCTGCAATCTCATAATAAGCTATTCTGGGGTTCCACATCAATGAATCGATCAACCATTCGATGATAATGAGTTGTAATCTCATAACAAGGCGTTCTGAGGTTCCACATCACTGAATCGATCAACCGTTTGATGATAATGAGTTGTAATCTCATAACAAGCCGTTCTGAGGTTCCACATTGCTGAATCGGTCAACCGTTCAATGATAATGAGTTATAATATCATAATAAGCCATTCTGAGGTTCCACATCACCGAATTGGTCAACCGTTTGATGATAATGAGTAACAATCTTATAACAAGCTGTTCTGAGGTTCCACATTGCCGAATTGATCAACCGTTCGATGATAATGAGTTGTAATCTCATAAAAATCCATTCTGAGGTTCCACATTGATGAATCGATCAACCGTTCGATGATAATGAGTTGGAATCTCATAACAAGCTGTTCTAAAGTTCCACATCGCCGAATCGATCAACTGTTCGATGATAACGAGTTGCAATCTCATAACAAGCTGTTCTGAGGTTCCACATCACTGAATCAATCAATCATTCAATGATAATGAGTTGTAATCTCATAACAACCCATTCTGAGGTTCCACATCGCCAAATCAATCAACCCTTCGATGATAATCAGCTGCAATCTCATAACAAGCTGTTCTGAGGTTCCACATCACCGGATCGATGAACCGTTCAATGATAATGAGTTGCAATCTCATAACAAGCTGTTCTGAGGTTCCACATCACTGAATCGATCAACCGTTTTATGATAATCAACTACAATCTCATAACAAGCCATTGTAAGGTTCCACATTGCTGAATCGATCAACCGTTCGATGATAATCAACTGCAATCTCATAACAAGCTGTTCTGAGGTTCCACATCATCGAATCGATCAACTGTTCGATGATAATAAGTTGCAATCTCATAACAAGCTGTTCTAAGGTTCCACATCGCCGAATCGGTCAACCATTCGATGATAATGAGTTGTAATCTCATAACAAGCTATTCTTAGGTTCCACATCGCTCAATCGGTCAACCGCTTGATGATAATGAGTTGTAATCTCATAACAAGCCATTCTAAGGTTCCACATCACTGAATCGGTCAACCGTTTGATGATAATCAGCTACAATCTCATAACAAGCTGTTCTAAGTTCCACATTTCCGAATCACTCAACCGTTCGACGATAATGAGTTGCAATCTTATAACAAGCTATTCTGAGGTTCCACATCGCCGAATCGATCAACCATTCGATGATAATCAGCTGCAATTTCATAACAAGCTATTCTGAGGTTCCACATCACTAAATCGATCAACCATTTGATGATAATGAGTTGCAATCTCATAACAAGATATTCTAAGGTTCCACCTCGCCATATCGTTCAACTGTTTGATGATAATGAGTTGTAATCTCATAACAATCCATTCCGAGGTTCCACATTGCCGAATCGATCAACCGTTCAATGATAATAAGTTGTAATCTCATAACAAGCTGTTCTAAGGTTTCACATCACCGAATCGATCAATCGTTTGATGATAATCAGCTGCAATCTCATAACAAGCCATTCTGAGGTTCCACATCACCGAATCGGTCAATCGTTCGATGATAATCAGCTGCAATCTCATAGCAAGCTATTCTGAGGTTCCACATCACCGAATCAATCAACCGTTCGATGATAATGAGTTGCAATCTCATAACAAGCTGTTCTGAGGTTCCACATCACTGAATCGGTCAACTGTTTGACGATAATGAGTTGAATCTCATAACAAGTTGTTCTGATGTTCCACATCGCTGAATCGATCAACCGTTCGATGATAATTAGCTGTAATTTCATAACAGGCTATTCTGAGGTTCCACATCACTGAATAGATCAACTGTTCGATGATAATGAGTTAGAATCTCATAACAAGCTATTCTGAGGTTCCACATCACTGAATGGATCAACCATTCGATGATAATGAGTTGCAATCTCATAACAAGTTGTTCTGAGGTTCCACATCACCGAATCGGTCAATCATTCAATGATAATGAGTTGTAATCTCATAACAAGTTGTTCTGAGGTTCTGCATCACCAAATCGGTCAACCATTCAATGATAATAGGTTGTTATCTTATAACAAGCCACTCTGAGGTTCCACATCGCCGAATCAGTCAACCGTTCGATGATAATGACTTGCAATCTCATAAAAAGCATTTTTGAGGTTCCACATTGCCGAATCAATCAACCATTCAATGATAATGAGTTGTAATCTCATAACAAGCCATTCTGAGGTTCCACATCACCAAATCGATCAACCATTTGATGATAATGATTTGTAATCTCATAACAAGCCGTTTTGAGGTTCCACATTGCCGAATCGATCAACTGTTCAATGATAATGATTTAGAATCTCATAACAAGCCGTTCTGAGGTTCCACATTGCCGAATTGATCAAACATTCGATGATAATGAGTTGCAATCTCATAACAAGTTGTTCTAAGGTTCCACATCACTGAATCGATCAACCGTTTGATGATAATGAGTTGTAATCTCATAACAAGCCGTCCCGAGGTTCTACATCGCCGTATTGATCAACTGTTCAATGATAATTAGTTGCAATCTCATAACAAGCTATTCTAAGGTTCCACATTACCGAATCAATCAATCATTCAATTATAATGAGTTGTAATCTCATAACAAGCTATTCTGAGGTTCCACATTGCTAAATCGATCAACCGTTCAATGATAATCAGCTGCAATCTCATAAAAAGCCATTCTGAGGTTCCACATCGCCAAATTGATCAACCATTCAATGATAATCAGCTACAATCTCATAATAAGCTATTCTGAGGTTCCACATCACCAAATCGATCAACCATTCAATGATAATGAGTTGCAATCTCATAACAAGCTGTTCTGAGGTTCCACATCGCTGAATCGGTCAACCATTTGATGATAATGAATTGTAATCTCATAACAATCCAGTCTGAGGTTCCACATCGCCAAATCGATCAACCGTTCAATGATAATCAGCTGCAATCTCATAAAAAGCTGTTCTAAGATTCCAAATCGCCGAATCGCTCAACCATTTGATGATAACGAGTTGCAATCTCATAACAAGCTGTCCTAAGGTTCTACATCACTGAATCGATCAACCGTTTGATGATAATCAGCTGCAATCTCATAATAAGCTATTCTGAGGTTCTACATTGCCGAATTGATCAACCATTCGATCATAATGAGTTGTAATCTTATAACAAGCTATTCTGAGGTTCCACATTACCAAATCGATCAACCGTTCGATGATAATGAGTTGTAATCTCATAACAAGCCGTTCTGAGGTTCCACATCGCCGAATCGATCAACTGTTCAATGATAATGAGTTGTAATCTGATGCAGGAGCATCATATGCTTATCAGGGGAACATCTTCTAGGGTGAATTGGGAAGTCCTTGCACCAATTATGGTTCATGGAAGCATAAAAAGTTATAATGTTGTATAAGGTCCAAATGGACTCATATGTGGAAAAGTTGTAAAGAGGGCATGA
>MU226515.1:115513-128796 GCA_018584345.1 Thuja plicata
ATTTGTCTAATTGAAGACATTTAAGAAGCCTATGCAAGCTGTGGAGTCCATACATTAAGTATTACTATATGTTTCTTTGTAAATGCCTCATTGGTTCAATGGTTGAAAACAGGGTCACTATGAAGAATTTTTGCTAATTGCCAAAGGAAGCTTATCCAAGTTTTGCATATGTGTTGTAAAAGGATGGGGAGTGTCTGAAAGTGTGATTTATTTTAGGGGTCTTTTGGTAAAAACAAAAGTTATACATCCTTTTTCCTTGCTGCTGTCACAGATTTGCATTGACAACATTTGGCTACGTTGTGCATTTTGGCCTAAAAGGTGTTGAAACTGAGAAGTGTTGTTTGGAACATGTCATACATGCTAAAAAAAACCTATTGAAGCCTTGAAACCTCCTAGAGTTGACTACTTGTGGATTTTGCCCATCAGGACCTAGAAGGGTCACTTGGAACACTTCTTCACTTTTGCTCATTTTGGGTTGTTTCATGGTTCACCACCCTGATCTCTGCATCAAAATCTCATAAAAAGCTATTCTAAGGTTCCACATCTATGAATTGATCAACCATTCGATGATAATGAGTTGCAATCTCATAATAAGCTATTCTGAGGTTCCGCATTGCCAAATCGATCAACCGTTCAATGATAATCAGCTACAATCTCATAACAAGTTGTTCTAAGGTTCCACATCACCGAATCGATCAATCATTCGATGATAATGAGTTGAAATCTCATAACAAGCTGTTCTGAGGTTCCACATCGCCGAATCGATCAACCCTTTGATGATAATCAGCTGCAATCTCATAACAAGCTATTCTGAGGTTCCACATCATCGAATCGATCAACTGTTCAATGATAATCAGCTGCAATCTCATAACAGGCCATTTTGAGGTTCCACATCACCAAATCGATCAACCCTTTGATGATAATCAGCTGTAATCTCATAACAAGATGTTTTGAGGTTCCACATCATCGAATCGATCAACCGTTTGATGATAATGAGTTGCAATCTCATAACAAGCATTTTTGAGGTTCCACATCGCCAAGTCGGTCAACCATTTGATGATAATAAGTTGTAATCTCATAACAAGCTATTCTAAGGTTCCACATTGCCGAATCGGTCAACTGTTCGATGATAATGAGTTGTAATCTCATAACAAGCTGTTCTGAGGTTCCACATTGTCAAATCGGTCAACCGTTTGATGATAATGAGTTGCAATCTCATAACAAGCTATTCTGAGGTTCCACATCACATAATTGATCAACCGTTCAATGATAATGAGTTGTAATCTCATAACAAGCCATTCTGAGGTTCCACATCACCGACTCGATCAACCATTTGATGATAATGAGTTGTAATCTCATAACAAGCCATTCTGAGGTTCCACATCCCTGAATCGATCAATCGTTTGATGATAATAAGTTGGAATCTCATAACAAGCTGTTCTAAGGTTCCACATCACCAAATCGATCAACCATTCGATGATAATGAGTTGAAATCTCATAACAAGTTGTTCTGAGGTTCCACATCGCCGAATCGATCAACCATTTGATGATAATGAGTTGTAATCTCATAACAAGCCATTCTGAGGTTCTACATCACCAAATCAATCAACCGTTCAATGATAATCAGCTGCAATCTCATAACAAGCTATTCTAAGGTTCCACATTGCTGAATCAATCAACCGTTTGATGATAATGAGTTGCAATCTCATAACAAGCTATTTTGAGGTTCCACGTCACCAAATCGATCAACCGTTCGATGATAATCAGTTGCAATCTCATAATAAGCCATTCTGAGGTTCCACATCACCGAGTCACTTAACCGTTCAATGATAATGAGTTGCAATCTCATAACAAGCTATTCTAAGGTTCCATATCGCCGAATCACTCAACCGTTCAATGATAATGAGTTGCAATCTCATAACAAGCTGTTATGAGGTTCCACATCACCGAATTGATCAACCGTTCAATGATAATAAGCTGCAATCTCATAAAAAGCTGTTCTGAGGTTCCACATCGCCGAATCGATCAACCATTTGATGATAATGAGTTGCAATCTCATAACAAGCTATTTTGAGGTTCCACATCGCTGAATCAATCAAGCGTTCAATGATAATGAGTTGTAATCTCATAACAAGCTATTTTGAGGTTCCACATCGTCGAATCGATCAACCGTTCGATGATAATGAGTTGTAATCTCATAACAAGCCATTCTGAGGTTCCACATCGCCGAATCGATCAACCGTTGGATGATAATGAGTTACAATCTCATAACAAGCTATTTTGAGGTTCTAAATCATAGAATCAATCAACCGTTCGATGATAATCAGCTGCAATCTTATAACAAGCCATTATGAGGTTCCACATCACCAGATCGATCAACCATTTGATGATAATCAGCTGCAATCTCATAAGAAGCTATTCTGAGGTTCTGCATCACTGAATCGATTAACCATTTGATGATAATGAGTTGCAATCTCATAACAAGTTGTTTTGAGGTTTCACATCACCAAATCAAGCAACCGTTCGATGATAATCAGCTGCAATCTCATAACAAGCCATTCTGAGGTTCCACATCACCGAATCGATCAATCATTTAATGATAATCAGCTACACTCTCATAACAAGCTATTCTGAGGTTCCACATCACTGAATCGATCAACTATTGATGATAATGAGTTGCAATCTCATAACAAGCTATTCTGAGTTTCCACATCGCCGAATCGGTCAACCGTTTGATGATAATGAGTTGTAATCTCATAACAAGCTGTTCTAAGGTTCCGCATCGCTGAATCGGTCAACCATTCAATGATAATGAGTTGTAATCTCATAACAAGCCCTACTGAGGTTCCACATCGCCGAATCGGTCAACCGTTCGATGATAATGAGTTGCAATCTCATAACAAGCTATTTTGAGGTTCTACATTGCCGAATCAATCAACCATTCGATGATAATGAGTTTTAATCTCATAACAAGCCGTTCTGAGGTTCCACATTACCGAATCGATCAACCATTCGATGATAATGAGTTGTAATCTCATAACAAGCCATTCTGAGATTCCACATCGCTGAATCAATCAACTATTTGATGATAATCAGCTGCAATCTCATAACAAGCTATTCTGAGTTTCACATCGCTGAATCGATCAACCATTCGATGATAATCAGTTGCAATCTAATAACAAGCTGTTCTGAGGTTCCACATCACTGAATCGATCAACCATTCGATGATAATGAGTTGCAATCTCATAACAAGCTATTCTAAGGTTCCACATCGCTGAATCGGTCAACCATTTGATGATAATGAGTTGTAATCTCATAACAAGCTATTCTGATGTTCTGCATCGTCGAATCGGTCAACTGTTTGATGATAATGAGTTGTAATCTCATAAAAAGCTATTCTAAGGTTCCACATCACTAAATCAGTCAACCGTTTGATGATAATGAGTTACAATGTCATAAAAAGATGTTCTGAGGTTCCACATTGCCGAATCAATTAACCCTTTGATGATAATGAGTTGTAATCTCATAACAAGCCATTCTGAGGTTCCACATCATCGAATCAATCAACTGTTTGATGAGAATGAGTTGTAATCTCATAACAAGCCGTTCTGATGTTCCACATCGCTGAATCGATCAACCATTCAGTGATAATGAGTTGGAATCTCATAAGAAGCCGTTCTGAGGTTCCACATCTTTGAATTGATCAACCATTCAATGATAATGAGTTGTAATCTTATAACAAGCTGTTCTGAGGTTCCACATCACCGAATTGATCAACCGTTCAATGATAATGAGTTATAATCTCATAACAAGCCATTCCGAGGTTCCACATTACCGAATCAATCAACCGTTTGATGATAATCAACTGCAATCTCATAACAAGCTATTCTGAGGTTCCACATCGCCGAATCGATTAACCGTTTGATGATAATGAGTTGCAATCTCATAACAAACTATTCTGAGGTTCCACATCACAAAATCGGTCTACCATTTGATTATAATGAGTTGTAATCTCATAACAAGTTGTTTTGAGGTTCCACATTGCCGAATCTGTCAACCGTTCAATGATAATGTGTTGTAATCTCATAACAAGTTGTTCTGAGGTTCCACAACACTGAATCAGTCAACCATTTGATGATAATCAGCTCCAATCTCATAACAAGCTATTCTAAGGTTCCACATCCCTGAATCACTCAACCCTTCGATAATAATGAGTTGCAATCTCATAACAAGCTCTTTTGAGGTTCCACATCGCCGAATCGATCAACTATTTGACGATAATCAACTGTAATCTCATAACAAGCTATTCTGAGGTTCCACATCACCGAATCGATCAACCGTTCTATGATAATGAGTTTCAATCTCATAACAAGCTATTCTGAGGTTCCACATCTCCAAATCGATCAACCGTTTGATGATAATGAGTTGTAATCTCATAAAAAGCCATTCTAAGGTTCCACATCGCGGAATCGATCAACTATTTCATGATAATGAGTTGTAATCTCATAACAAGACGTTCTGAGGTTCCACATCACCAAATTGATCAACCATTTGATGATAATGAGTTGGAATCTCATAAAAATCTATTCTGAGGTTCCACATCTCCGAATCGATCAACCGTTCAATGATAATGAGTTGCAATCTCATAACAAGCTGTTCTGAGGTTCCAAATCACCGAATCGATCAACCGTTCGATGATAATGATTTACAATCTCATAACAAGCTGTTGTGAGGTTCCACATAGCTGAATAAATTAACCGTTCGATGATAATCAACTGCAATCTCATAACAAGTTGTTCTGAGGTTCCACATCGCCGAATCGATCAACTGTTCAATGATAATTAGGTGCAATCTCATAACAAGCTGTTATGAGGTTCTAGATCGCCGAATCGATCAACCGTTCGATGATAATGAGTTGCAATCTCATAACAAGTTGTTCTAAGGTTCCACATCACCGAATCGATCAACCGTTTGATGATAATCAGCTATAATCTCATAACAAGCCGTTCTAAGGTTCCACATCGCCGAATTGATCTATCATTTGATGATAATCAGCTGCAATCTCATAACAAGCTATTCTGAGGTTCTACATCATGGAATCGATCAACCGTTCGATGATAATGAGTTGTAATCTCATAACAAGCTATTCTAAGGTTCCACATCATCAAATTGGTCAACCACTTGATGATAATGAGTTGGAATCTCATAAAAAGATGTTCTGAGGTTCCACATCACCGAATCGATCAACTGTATGATGATAATGAGTTGGAATCTCATAGCAAGCTATTCTGAGGTTCCACATCGCTGAATCAATTAACCGTTTGATGATAATGAGTTTCAATATCATAACAAGCTATTCTGAGGTTCCACATCACTGAATCGATCAACCATTCAATGATAATGAGTTGTAATCTCATAACAAGCCATTTTGAGGTTCCACATCATTGAATTGATCAACCGTTTGATTATAATCAGCTACAATCTCATAACAAGCTATTCTGAGGTTCCACATCGTCAAATTGATCAACCGTTCGATGATAATTAGCTGCAATCTCATAACAAGCCATTCTAAGGTTCCACATCACTGAATCGATCAATTGTTCGATAATGATCAACTACAATCTCATAACAAGCTATTCTGAGGTTTGACATCACCAAATCAATCAACCATTCGATGATAATGAGTTGCAATCTCATAACAAGCTGTTCTGAGGTTCCACATCACTGAATCGGTCAACCGTTCGATGATAATGAGTTGTAATCTCATAACAAGCTATTCTGAGGTTCCACATCACCGAATCGATCAACCATTTGATGATAATGAGTTGCAATGTCATAACAAGCTGTTTTGAGGTTCCACATCACCGAATCGGCCAACCGTTCGATGATAATGAGTTGTAATCTCATAACAAGCTATTCTAAGGTTCCACATCACCGAATCAATCAACCATTAGATGATAATGAGTTGTAATCTCATAACAAGCCGTTCTGAGGTTCCACATCACCGAATCGGTCAACCATTCGTTGATAATTAGTTGCAATCTCATAACAAGCTATTTTGATGTTCCACATTGCCGAATCGCTCAACCGTTCGATGATAATGAGTTGCAATCTCATAACAAGCTTTTCTGAGGTTCCACATCGCTGAATCAATCAACCGTTCGATGATAATCAGCTGCAATCTCATACCCAGCTATTTTGAGGTTCCACATCGCCAAATCGATCAACTGTTCAATGATAATGAGTTGTAATCTCATAACAAGCTGTTCTGAGGTTCCACATCGCTGAATCGATCAACCATTCGATGATAATGAGTTGTAATTTCATAACAAGCTGTTCTGAGGTTCCACATTGCCGAATCAATCAATCGTTCAATGATAATGAGTTGTAATCTCATAATAAGCAGTTTTGAGGTTCCACATTGCCGAATCAATCAACCGTTCAATGATAATGAGTTTGAATCTCATAACAAGCTATTCTGAGGTTTCACATAACCAAATTGATCAACCGTTCGATGATAATGAGTTGCAATCTCATAACAAGCTATTTTGAGGCTCCACATTGCCGATTTGATCAACCATTCGATGATAATCAGGTGCAATCTCATAACAAGCCATTCTGAGGTTCCACATCATTGAATCAATCAACCGTTCGATGATAATTAGCTGCAATCTCATAACAAGTTGTTCTGAGGTTCCACATCGCCGAATCGATCAACTGTTTGATGATAATGAGTTGCAATCTCATAACAAGCTATTCTGAGGTTCCACATCACCGAATCAGTCAACTATTCGATGATAATGAGTTGTAATCTCATAACAAGGTATTTTGAGGTTCCGCATTGCCAAATCGGTCAACCGTTTGATGATAATGAGTTGTAATCTCATAACAAGCCATTCTGAGGTTCCACATCACTGAATCGGTCAACTTTTTGGTGATAATGAGTTCCAATCTCATAAAAAGCTATTCTAAGGTTCCACTTCACCAAATTGATCAACGGTTTGATTATAATGAGTTGTAATCTCATAACAATCCATTCTGAGGTTCCACATTACTGAATTGATCAACCGTTCGATGATAATGAGTTGCAATCTCATGACAAGCTATTCTGAGGTTCTACATCACCGAATCGATCAATAGTTTGATGATAATGAGTTGCAATCTTATAACAAGCCATTCTGAGGTTCCACATCACCGAATCAATCAACCGTTCTATGATAATCAACTACAATCTCATAACAAGCTATTCTAAGGTTCCACATCCTCGAATCGATCAACCGTTCAATGATAATGAGTTGCAATCTCATAACAAGTTATTCAGAGGTTCCACATCACCGAATCGGTCAACCGTTCGATGATAATGAGTTCTAATCTCATAACAAGCTGTTCTGAGGTTCCACATTGCCGAATCGGTCAACCGTTTGATGATAATGAGTTGTAATCTCATAACAAGCCGTTCTGAGGTTCCACATCACAGAATCAGTCAACCGTTTGATGATAATCAGCTGCAATCTCATAACAAGCTGTTCCAAGGTTCCACATCACTGAATCGCTCAACATTTTGATGATAATGAGTTGCAATCTCATAACAAGCTATTTTGAGGTTCCACATTGCCGAATCGATCAACCGTTCGATGATAATCAGCTGCAATCTCATAACAAGCTATTCTAAGGTTCCACATTGCCAAATCGATCAATCGTTCGATGATAATGAGTTGCAATCTCATAACAAGCTATTCTGAGGTTCCACATCGCCGAATCATAAGAAGCTGTTCTAAGGTTCCACATCACCAAATTGATCAGCCATTCAATGATAATGAGTTGTAATCTCATAACAAGCCATTTTGAGGTTCCACATCACTGAATCGATCAACCATTTTATTATAATGAGTTGGAATCTCATAACAAGCTCTTCTGAGGTTCCACATCGCCAAATCGATCAACCGTTTGATGATAATGAGTTGCAATCTCATAACAAGCTATTCTAAGGTTCCACATCACCGAATCAATCAACCATTTGATGATAATGATTTTTAATCTCATAACAAGCTGTTCTGAGATTCCACATTGCCAAATCAATCAACCGTTCGATGATAATCAGCTGTAATCTCATAACAAGCTGTTCTGAGGTTCCACATCACCGAATTGATCAACCATTCAATGATAATGAGTTGGAATCTCATAACAAGCTATTCTGAGGTTCCAAATCACCGAATCAATTAACCGTTTGATGATAATTAGCTACAATCTCATAACAAGCCTTTATGAGGTTCCACATCACCGAATCAATCAATCATTCAATGATAATCAGCTACAATCTCATAACAAGTTGTTCTGAGTTTCCACATTGTCGAATCGATCAACCGTTCGATGATAATGAGTTGTAATCTCATAATAAGCTATTCTAAGGTTCCACATCGCCGAATTGGTCAACCGTTTGATGATAATGAGTTGTAATCTCATAACAAGGCATTCTAAGGTTCCCCATTGCTGAATCCATCAACCATTCAATGATAATGAGTTGTAATCTCATAACTAGCCATTCTGAGGTTCCACATCACCGAATCGATCAACCATTTGATGATAATGAGTTGGAAACTCATAACAAGCTATTCTGACGTTCCACATCGCTGAATCGATCAACCGTTCAATGATAATGAGTTGCAATCTAATAAAAAGCTATTCTGAGGTTCCAAATTGCTGAATAAATCAACCGTTTGATGATAATGAGTTTTAATCTCATAAAAATCCATTTTGAGGTCCCACATCATCAAATCGATCAACCGTTCGATGATAATCAGCTGCAATCTCATAACAAGCTATTCTGAGGTTCCACGTCGCTGAATCAATAACCCATTCGATGATAATGAGTTGCAATCTCATAACAAGCTATTCTAAGGTTCCACATTACTGAATCGATCAACCGTTTGATGATAATCAGCTGTAATCTCATAACAAGCCCTTCTGAGGTTCCACATTTCCGAATCGATCAACCGTTCAATGATAATTAGCTCCAATCCCATAACAACTTGTTTTGAGGTTCCACATCGCTGAATGAATCAACCGTTCAATGATAATGAGTTGTAATCTCATAAGAAGCTATTCTGAGGTTCCATATTGCTGAATCAATCAACCAGTTAATGATAATCAGTTGCAATCTCATAACAAGCTATTCTGAGGTTCCACATCGCCGAATCGATCAACCGTTCGATGATAATCAGCTGCAATCTTATAACAAGCTATTCTGAGGTTTCACATTACCGAATTGGTCAATTGTTCGATGATAATGAGTTGCAATCTCATAACAAGCTATTCTAAGGTTCCACATCACCGAATCGGTCAACTGTTCGATGATAATGAGTTGTAATCTCATAAGAAGCTATTCTAAGGTTTTGCATCGCTGAATTAGTCAACCATTTGATGATAATGAGTTGTAATCTCATAACAAGTTGTTTTGAGGTTCCACATCCCCAAATCTGTCAACCGTTCAATGATAATGAGTTGCAATCTCATAACAAGCTGTTCTAAGGTTCCACATCGTTGAATTGATTAACCGTTCGATGATAATGAGTTATGATCTCATAACAATCCATTCTGAGGTTCCACATTGCCGAATTGATCAACCGTTTGATGATAATGAGTTGTAATCTCATAACAAGCCATTCTGAGGTTCCACATCGCTGAATCGATCAACCGTTCAATGATATTGAGTTAGAATCTCATAACAAGCCATTTTGAGGTTCCACATCGCCGAATCGATCAACCGTTAGATGATAATTAGTTGCAATCTCATAACAAGTTATTCTGAGGTTCCACATCCCCAAATCTGTCAACCATTCAATGATAATGAGTTGCAATCTCATAACAAGCTGTTCTAAGGTTCCACATCGCCGAATTGATTAACCATTCGATGATAATGAGTTATAATCTCATAACAAGCCATTCTGAGGTTCCACATTGCCGAATTGATCAACCGTTTGATGATAATGAGTTGTAATCTCATAACAAGCCATTCTAAGGTTCCACATCGCTGAATCGATCAACCGTTCAATGATATTGAGTTGGAATCTCATAACAAGCCATTTTGAGGTTCCACATCGCCGAATCGATCAACCGTTAGATGATAATTAGTTGCAATCTCATAACAAGTTATTCTAAGGTTCCACATCGCTGAATCGATCAACCGTTTGATGATAATGAGTTGTAATCTCATAACAAGCCATTCTGATATTCCACATCACCAAATCGATCAACCATTTGATGATAATCAGCTGCAATCTCATAACAAGCTATTCTGAGGTTCCACATCACCGAATCGATCAACCGTTTGATGATAATGAGTTGCAATCTTATAACAAGTTATTATGAGGTTCCACATTGCCAAATCGATCAACCATTTGATGATAATCAACTATAATCTCATAATAACCCATTCTGAGGTTCCACATCGACGAATCATTCAACCGTTTGATGATAATCAACTACAATCTCATAACAAGCTGTTCTGAGGTTCCACATCGCCGAATTGATCAACCGTTTGATGATAATGAGTTGCAATCTCATAACAAGCTATTCTGAGGTTCCACATCACTGAATCAGTCAACCGTTTGATGATAATCAGCTGTAATCTCATAACACACCGTTCTGAGGTTCCACATCACCAAATTGATCAACCGTTTCATGATAATCAGCTGTAATCTCATAAAAATTTGTTCTAAGGTTCCACATCTCTAAATCGGTCAACCGTTCGATGATAATGAGTTGTAATCTCATAACAAGCTATTCTGAGGTTCCACATCGCTGAATCGATCAACCATTTTATGATAATGAGTTGTAATCTCATAACAAGCCGTTCTAAGGTTCTACATCGCCGAATCGATCAACTGTTTGATGATAATGAGTTGTAATCTCATAACAAGCTATTCTGAGGTTCCACATCACCAAATTGATCAACCGTTCAATGATAATGAGTTGGAATCTCATATCAAGCCGTACTGAGGTTCCACATCGCCGAATCGATCAACCTTTCAATGATAATGAGTTGCAATCTCATAACAAGTTGTTCTGAGGTTCCACATCGCCGAATCGATCAACCGTTCGACGATAATGAGTCGTAATCTCATAACAAGCTGTTCTAAAGTTCCACATTGCCAAATTGAACAATCGTTCAATGATAATCAGCTCCAATCTCATAACAAGCTATTCTGAGGTTCCACATCACCGAATCGATCAACTGTTCAATGATAATGAGTTGCAATCTCATAACAAGCTGTTCTGAGGTTCCACATTGCCGAATTGATCAACTGTTTGATGATAATCAGCTGCAATCTCATAACAAGCTGTTCTGAGGTTCCACATTGCCAAATTGGTCAACCGTTCAATGATAATGAGTTATAATCTCATAACAAGCTGTTCTGAGGTTCCACATCGCCGAATCGGTCAACTGTTGGATGATAATGAGTTGTAATCTCATAACAAGCTGTTCTGAGGTTCCACATCACTGAATCGGTCAACCATTTGATGATAATCAGCTCTAATCTCATAACAAGCTGTTCTGAGGTTCCACATTGCCGAATCACTCAACCGTTCAATGATAATGAGTTGAAATCTCATAAAAAGTTGTTTTGAGGTTCCACATTGCCGAATTGATCAACCGTTCGATTATAATCAACTACTATCTCATAACAAGCTATTCTGAGGTTCCACATCACCGAATCGATCGACAATTCAATGATGAGTTGCAATCTCATAACAAGCTGTTCTGAGGTTCCACATTGCCAAATTGATCAACCGTTCAATGATAATGAGTTGTAATCTCATAAAAAGTTGTTCTGAGGTTGCACATTGCAGAATTGATCAACCGTTTGATGATAATAAATTGCAATCTCATAACAAGCTATTCTGAGGTTCCACATCACTGAATTGGTCAACGATTTGATGATAATGAGTTGCAATCTCATAACAAGCTATTCTTAGGTTCCACATCGTCGAATCGATCAACTGTTTGATGATAATCAGCTGCAATCTCATAACAAGCCGTTATGAGGTTCTACATTGCCAAATCGATCAACCATTCAATGATAATGAGTTGCAATCTCATAACAAGCTATTCTGAGGTTCCACATCGCCGAATCGATCAACCGTTTGATGATAATGAGTTATAATCTCATAACAAGCTGTTCTAAGGTTCTACATCACCGAATTGATCAACCGTTTGATGATAATGAGTTGGAATCTCATAACAAGCTATTCTAAGGTTCCACATCGCTGAATCAATCAACCATTTGATGATAATGAGTTGCAATCTCATAACAAGCTATTCTGAGGTTCCACATCGCTGAATCAATCAACCGTTCAATGATAATGCGTTGTAATCTCATAACAAGCCATTCTAAGGTTCGACATCGCTGAATCGATCAACCATTCAATGATAATCAGTTGTAATCTCATAACAAGCTATTCTGAGGTTCCACATTGCTGAATTGGTCAACCGTTCGATGATAATAAGTTTTAATCTCATAAAAAGCCGTTCTGAGGTTCGACATCGCCAAATCGGTCAACCGTTTGATGATAATCAGCTGCAATCTCATAACAAGCCATTCTAAAGTTCCACATTGCCGAATCGAACAATCGTTCAATGATAATCAGCTGCAATCTCATAACAAGCTATTTTGAGGTTCCACATCACCAAATCGATCAACCCTTCGATGATAATGAGTTGCAATCTCATAAAAAGTTGTTCTGAGGTTCCACATCGCTGAATCGATCAACCGTTTGATGATAATCAGCTGCAATCTCATAGCAAGCTGTTCTGAGGTTCCACATTGTCAAATCGATCAACCATTCAATGATAATGAGTTGCAATCTCATAACAAGCTATTCTGAGGTTCCACATCGCCGAATCAATCAACTGTTTGATGATAATGAGTTGTAATCTCATAACAAGCTGTTCTAAGGTTCCACATCACTGAATTGATCAATCGTTTGATGATAATGAGTTGGAATCTCATAACAAGCTATTCTGAGGTTCCAAATTACCAAATCAATCAGTCGTTCGATGATAATGAGTTGCAATCTCATAACAAGCTATTCTGAGGTTCCACATCATGAAATCAATCAACCATTTAATGATAATCAGCTGCAATCTCATAACAAGCTATTCTGAGGTTCCACATTGCCGAATCGATCAACCATTTGATGATAATGAGTTGCAATCTCATAACAAACTGTTCTCAGGTTTCACATCGTCGAATCGATTAACCATTCGATGATAATGAGTTACA
>MU226515.1:128930-140397 GCA_018584345.1 Thuja plicata
ATGAGTTGTAATCTCATAACAAGCCATTTTGAGGTTCCACATCACTGAATTGATCAACCATTTGATGATAATGAGTTGTAATCTCAAAAGAAGCCATTCTGAGGTTCCACATCACCGAATCGATCAATAATTCAATGATAATGAGTTGCAATCTCATAACAAGCTGTTCTGAGGTTCCACATCGCCAAATTGATCAACCGTTCAATGATAATGAGTTGTAATCTCATAAAAAGTTGTTTTGAGGTTGCACGTTGCAGAATTGATCAACTGTTTGATGATAATAAATTGCAATCTCATAACAAGCTATTTTGAGGTTCCACATCACTGAATTGGTCAACCATTTGATGATAATGAGTTGCAATCTCATAACAAGCTATTCTTAGGTTCCACATTGCCGAATCGATCAACTATTTGATGATAATCAGCTGCAATCTCATAACAAGCCGTTCTGAGGTTCCACATTGCCAAATCGATCAACCGTTCAATGATAATGAGTTGCAATCTCATAACAAGCTATTCTGAGGTTCCACATCGCCGAATCGATCAACCGTTCGATGATAATGAGTTATAATCTCATAACAAGTTGTTCTAAGGTTCTACATCACCGAATTGATCAACTGTTTGATGATAATGAGTTGGAATCTCATAACAAGATATTCTGAGGTTCCACATCGCTGAATCAATCAACCATTTGATGATAATGAGTTGCAATCTCATAACAAGCTATTCTGAGGTTCCACATCGCTGAATCAATGAACCGTTCAATGATAATGCGTTGTAATCTCATAACAAGCCATTCTAAGGTTCCACATCGCTGAATCGATCAACCATTCAATGATAATCAGTTGTAATCTCATAACAAGCTATTCTGAGGTTCCATATTGTTGAATTGGTCAACCGTTCGATGATAATAAGTTTTAATCTCATAACAAGCCGTTCTGAGGTTCCACATCGCCAAATCAGTCAACCGTTTGATGATAATCAGCTGCAATCTCATAACAAGCCATTCTAAAGTTCCACATTGCCGAATCAAACAATCGTTCAATGATAATCAGCCGCAATCTCATAACAAGCTATTTTGAGGTTCCACATCACCGAATCGATCAAGCCTTCGATGATAATGAGTTGCAATCTCATAAAAAGCTGTTCTGAGGTTCCACATCGCTGAATCGATCAACCGTTCGATGATAATCAGCTGCAATCTCATAGCAAGCTGTTCTGAGGTTCCACATTGTCAAATCGATCAACCATTCGATGATAATGATTGCAATCTCATAACAAGCTATTCTAAGGTTCCACATCGCCGAATCGATCAACTGTTTGATGATAATGAGTTGTAATCTCATCACAAGCTGTTCTAAGGTTCCACATCACTGAATTGATCAATCATTTGATGATAATGAGTTGGAATCTCATAACAAGCTATTCTAAGGTTCCAAATTGCCAAATCAATCAGCCGTTCGATGATAATGAGTTGCAATCTCATAACAAGCTGTTCTGAGGTTCCACATCATGAAATCAATCAACCATTTAATGATAATTAGCTGCAATCTCATAACAATCTATTCTGAGGTTCCACATTGCCGAATCGATCAACCATTTGATGATAATGAGTTGCAATCTCATAACAAACTGTTCTCAGGTTTCACATCGTCGAATCGATTAACCATTCGATGATAATGAGTTACAATCTCATAACAAGCTATTCTGAGGTTCCACATTGCTGAATCGGTCAACTGTTTGATGATAATAAGTTGTAACCTCATAACAAGCCATTCTGAGGTTCCACATCATCGAATCGGTCAACCGTTCAATGATAATGAGTTGCAATCTCATAACAAGCTATTATGAGGTTCCACATCGCTGAATCGATCAACCGTTCAATGATAATGAGTTGTAATCTCATAACAAGCCATTTTGAGGTTCCACATCACTGAATTGATCAACCATTTGATGATAATGAGTTGTAATCTCAAAAGAAGCCATTCTGAGGTTCCACATCACCGAATCGATCAACCGTTCGATGATAATGAGTTGCAATCTCATAACAAGCTGTTCTAAGGTTCCACATCGCCGAATCGGTCAACCGTTTGATGATAATGAGTTGTAATCTCATAATAAGCCATTCTGAGGTTCCACATTGCCGATACGATCAATCGTTCGATGATAATCAGCTGCAATTTCATAATAAGCTGTTCTGAGGTTCCACATTGCCAAATTGATCAACCCTTCGATGATAATCAAATGCAATTTTATAACAAGCTATTCTGAGGTTCCACTTTGCCAAATCGATCAACCATTCGATGATAATGAGTAGCAGTCTCATAAAAAGCTGTTCTGAGGTTCCACATCGCCGAATCGGTCAACTGTTTGATGATAATGAATTGTAATCTCATTACAAGCTGTTCTGATGTTCCACATCACCGAATTGGTCAACCATTTGATTATAATGAGTTGTAATCTCATAATAAGCTATTCTAAGGTTCCACATCGCCGATAGGATCAACCATTCAATGATAATCAGCTGCAATCTCATAACAAACTATTCTGAGGTTCTACATCGCTGAATCGGTCAACTATTCAATGATAATCAGCTGCAATCTCATAACAAGCCATTCTGAGGTTCCACATCGCCGAATCGATCAACCGTTCAATGATAATCAACTACAATTTTATAACAAGCTATTTTGAGCTTCCACATCACCGAATCAATCAACCATTCGATGATAATGAGTTGGAATCTCATAACAAGCTATTCTGAGGTTCCACATCGCTGAACCGATCAATCGTTTGATGATAATGAGTTGTAATCTCATAACAAGCCATTCTAAGGTTCCACATTGCCGAATCGATCAACAGTTTGATGATAATTAGCTGCAATCTCATAACAAGCTATTCTGAGGTTCCACATCGCTGAATCGATCAACCATTTGATTATAATGAGTTGCAATCTTATAACAAGCTATTTTGAGGTTCCACATCGCCCAATCGACCAACCATTTGATGATAATTAGTTTTAATGTCATAACAAGCCATTCTAAGGTTCCACATCACTGAATTGATCAACCGTTCGATGATAATCAGCTGCAATCTTATAACAAGCTATTCTGAGGTTCCACATCATCGAATTGATCAACTATTTGATGATAATGAGTATCAGTCAACCATTCTATGATAATGAGTTGTAATCTCATAACAAGTTGTTCTGAGGTTCCACATCACCAAATCGGTCAACCGTTTGATGATAATGAGTTGTAATCTCATAACAAGCCATTCTGAGGTTCCACATCACTGAATCGGTCAACCGTTTGATGATAATCAGCTGTAATCTCGTAACAAGCTGTTCTGAAATTCCACATCACTGAATCGCTCAATCGTTTGATGATAATGAGTTGCAATCTCATAAAAAGTTGTTCTCAGGTTCCACATTGCCGAATTGATCAACCGTTTGATGATAATCAACTGCAATCTCATAACAAGCTATTCTGAGGTTCCACATTGTCGAATTGATCAACCATTTAATGATAATGAGTTGCAATCTCATAACAAGCTATTCTAAGGTTCCACATCACCGAATCGATCAACCGTTCTATGATAATGAGTTGTAATCTCATAACAAGCCGTTCTGAGGTTCCACATTGCCGAATCAATCAACCATTCGATGATAATGGGTTGTAATCTCATAACAAGCCATTTTGAGGTTCCACATCGCCGAATCGATCAACTGTTCAATGATAATGAGTTGGAATCTCATAACAAGTTGTTCTAAGGTTCCACATCACCGAATCGATCAACCATTTGATGATAATGAGTTGCAATCTCATAACAAGCTGTTCTGAGGTTCCACATCACCGAATCGATCAACCGTTCGATGATAATGAGTTGTAATCTCATAAAAAGCCATTTTGAGGTTCCACATCACTGAATTGATCAACCGTTTGATGATAATCAGCTACAATCTCATAACAACCTGTTCTAAGGTTCCACATCGCTGAATCATTCAACTGTTTGATGATAATCAGCTGCAATCTCATAACAAGATGTTCTGAGGTTCCACCTCACCAAATCGATCAACTGTTTGATGATAATGAGTTGCAATCTCATAAAAAGCTATTCTGAGGTTCCACATTGCCGAATCAATCAACCGTTCGATGATAATCAGCTGCAATCTCATAACAAGCCATTCTGAGGTTCCACATCACCGAATCGATCAACCGTTTGATGATAATCAGCTGCAATCTCATAAAAAGCTATTCTAAGGTTGCACATCGCCGAATTGATCAACCATTCAATGATAATGAGTTGCAATCTCATAACAAGTTGTTCTGTAGTTCCACATCGCAAAATCGGTCAACTGTTTAATGATAATGAGTTGTAATCTCATAACAAGCTATTCTGAGGTTTTGCATCATCGAATCGGTCAACCATTCGATGATAATGAATTGTAATCTCATAACAAGCCATTCTGAGGTTCTACATCACCGAATCGGTCAACCATTTGATGATAATGAGTTGCAATCTCATAACAAGCTGATCCGAGGTCCCACATTGCCGAATCATTCAACCGTTCGATGATAATGAGTTGTAATCTCATAACAAGCCATTCTGAGGTTCCACATTGCCAAATCAATCAACTGTTCGAGGATAATGAGTTGTTATCTCATAACAAGGCATTCTGAGGTTCCACATCACTGAATCAATAAACCGTTTGATGATAATGAGTTGGAATCTCTTAACAAGCTATTCTGAGGTTCCACATCGGCGAATCGATCAACCGTTCGATGATAATGAGTTGCAATCTAAAAAAAAGGTATTCTGAGGTTCCACATCGGTGAATCAATCAACCGTTCCATGACAATAAGTTGTAATCTCATAAGAAGCCATTCTGAGGTTCCACATCGCCGAATCAATCAACCGTTCGATGATAATTAGCTGCAATCTCATAACAAGCTATTCTGAGGTTCCACATCGCCGAATCGATCGACCATTTGATGATAATGAGTTGCAATCTCATAACAAGCTATTCTAAGGTCCACATCACCAAATCGATCAACCATTCACTGATAATTAGGTGCAATCTCATAACAAGCCGTTCTAAGGTTCCACATCATTGAATCGATCAACCATTCGATGATAATCAGCTGTAATCTCATAACAAGTTGTTCTGAGCTTCCACCTCACCAAATCGATCAACCGTTCGATGATAATTAGTTACAATCTCATAACAAGCTGCTCTAAGGTTCCACATCACTGAAATGGTCAACTGTTCAATGATAATGAGTTGTAATCTCATAACAAGCTATTCTGAGGTTCCACGTTACCGAATTGGTCAACCGTTCGATGATAATGAGTTGTAATCTCATAACAAGCCATTCTGAGGCTCCACATCGCTAAATCAGTCAACCGTTTGATGATAATCAGCTGCAATCTCATAACAAGCTATTCTAAGGTTCCACATCGCCAAATCACTTAACCGTTTGATGATAATGTGTTGCAATCTCATAACAAGATATTCTGAGATTCCACATCACTGAATCGATAAACTGTTTGATGATAATCAGCTGCAATCTCATAATAAGTTGTTCTAAGGTTCCACATTGCCGAATCGATCAACCGTTCGATGATAATGAGTTGTAATCTCATAACAAGCTATTCTAAGGTTCCACATCACCAAATTGATCAACTGTTCAATGATAATGAGTTGTAATCTCATAAACAGCTATTCTGAGGTTCCACATAACTAAATCGATCAACCGCTCGATGATAATGAGTTGGAATCTCATAACAAGCTGTTCTGAGGTTCCAAATCACTGAATCAATCAACTGTTTGATGATAATGAGTTGCAATCTTATAACAAGCTATTTTGAGGTTCCACATCGCCGAATCGATCAATCATTCAATGATAATGAGTTGTAATCTCATAACAAGTCATTCTGAGGTTCCACATCGCCAAATCGATCAATCATTCCATGATAATGAGTTGTTATCTCATAACAAGCTGTTCTGAGGTTCCACATCGCCAAATCGGTCAACCGTTCGATGATAATGAGTTGTAATCTCATAACAAGCCATTCTGAGGTTCCACATCACCAAATCGGTCAACCATTTGATGATAATCAGCTGCAATCTCATAACAAGATGTTCTGACATTCCACATCACCAAATCGCTTAACCGTTTGATGATAATGAGTTGCAAACTCATAACAAGCCATTCTAAGGTTCCACATTGCCGAATCGATCAACCATTCGATGATAATCAGCTGCAATCTCATAACAAGCTATTCTGAGGTTCCACATTGCCGAATCGATCAACCGTTCAATGATAATGAGTTGCAATCTCATAACAAGCTGTTCTAAGGTTCCACATCGCCGAATCGATCAACCGTTCGATGATAATGAGTTGTAATCTCATAACAAGCTATTCTAAGGTTCCACATCGCTTAATCGATCAACTGTTCGATGATAATGAGTTGTAATCTCATAACAAGTTGTTCTAAGGTTCCACATCGCCAAATCGATCAACCGTTTGATGATAATGAGTTGGAATCTCATAATAAGCTGATTTGAGGTTTGACATCGCCGAATCGATCAACCGTTCAATTATAGTGAGTTGCAATCTCATAACAAGCTATTCTAAGGTTCCACATCGCCAAATTGATCAACCGTTCAATGATAATTAGCTACAATCTCATAACAAGCTCTTCTAAGGTTCCACATTGCCAAATAGATCAACCCTTTGATGATAATGAGTTGCAATCTCATAACAAGCTGTTCTAAGGTTCCACATCACTGAATCGATCAACCGTTCGATGATAATGAGTTGCAATCTCATAACAAGCTATTCTGGGGTTCCACGTCACCAAATCGGTCAACCGTTTGATGATAATGAGTTGTAATCTCATAACAAGCTGTTCTGAGGTTCCACATTGCCAAATCGGTCAACCGTTCAATGATAATGAGTTGTAATCTCATAACAAGCCATTCTGAGGTTCCACATCGCCAAATCGGTAGACCGTTTGATGATAATCAATTGCAATCTCATAACAAGCTGTTCTGAGGTTCCACATCACTGAATTAATCAACCATTCAATGATAATCAGCTGCAATCTCATAACAAGCTATTCTGAGGTTCCACATAACTGAATTAATCAACCGTTTGATGATAATCAATTGCAATCTCATAACAAGCTATTCTGAGGTTCCACATCGCCGAATCGATCAACTCTTTGATGATAATGAGTTGCAATCTCATAACAAGCTATTCTGAGGTTCCACATCGCCGAATTGGTCAACAGTTTGATGATAATGAGTTGTAGTCTCATAACAAGATGTTCTGAGGTTCTGCATTGCCAAATCGATCAACCATTTGATGATAATGAGTTTTAATCTTATAACAAGCTATTCTATGGTTCCACATCACCAAATCGGTCAATCATTTAATGATAATGAGTTGCAATCTCATAAGAAGTTGTTCTGAGGTTCTACATCGCCGAATCAATCAACCGTTCGATGATAATGAGTTGTAATCTCATAACATGTGTTCTGAGGTTCCACATCGCCGAATAGATCAACCGTTAGATGATAATGAGTTGGAATCTCATAACAAGCCGTTCTGAGGTTCCACATCACTGAATCAATCAACCGTTCGATGATAATGAGTTGCGATCTCATAACAAGCTATTCTAAGGTTCCACATCACCGAATCGATCAACCGTTCATTGATAATGAGTTGTAATCTCATAAAAAGCCATTCTGAGGTTCCACATCGCCGAATCGATCAACCGTTCAATGATATTCAGCTACAATCTCATAACAAGCTATTCTGAGGTTCCACATCGCTGAATCGATCAACCGTTCGATGATAATGAGTTACAATCTCATAACAAGCTGTTATGAGGTTCCACATTAGCGAATCAATCAACCATTCGATGATAATCAGCTGTAATCTCATAACAATCCATTCTGAGGTTCCACATCACCAAATCAATCAACCGTTTGATGATAATTAGCTGCTATCTCATAAAAAGCTATTCTGAGGTTCCACATTGCTGAATCGATCAACCGTTTAATGATAATGAGTTGCAATCTCATAACAAGCTGATATGAGGTTCCACATCGCCAAATCGATCAACTGTTTGATGATAATCAGCTACAATCTCATAAAAAGCCATTCTAAGGTTCCACATCATCGAATCGATCACGTGTTTGATGATAATCAGCTGCAATCTCATAACAAGTTGTTCTAAGGTTCCACATTGCCGAATCGATCAACCATTCAATGATAATGAGTTGCAATCTCATAAAAAGCTATTCAGAGGTTCCACATCACCAAATCGGTCAACCGTTCGATGATAATGAGTTGTAATCTCATAACAAGTTGTTCTGAGGTTCTGCATTGCCGAATCGGTCAACTGTTTGATGATAATGAGTTGTAATCTCATAACAAGCCATTCTGAGGTTCCACATCACCAAATTGGTCAACCGTTCGATGATAATGAGTTACAATCTCATAAGAAGCTATTTTGAGGTTCCACATTGCCGAATCAATCAACCGTTTGATGATAATGAGTTGTAATCTCATAAAAAGCCGTTCTGAGTTTCCACATCACCAAATCGATCAACCATTTCATGATAATGAGTTGTAATCTCATAACAAGCCATTTTGAGGTTCCACATCACTGAATCGGTCAACTGTTCGATGATAATGAGTTGGAATCTCATAGCAAGCCGTTCTAAGGTTCCACATCGCCGAATCGATCAACCTTTTGATGATAATGATTTGCAATCTCATAACAAGTTGTTCTGAGGTTCCACATCACCGAATCGATCAACTGTTTGATGATAATCAGCTGCAATCTCATAACAAGCTGTTCTAAGGTTCCACATTGCCAAATTGATCAACCATTCAATGATAATGACTCACAATGTCATCATAAGCTATTCTGAGGTTCCACATCGCCGAATCGATCAACCGTTTGATGATAATGAGTTGTAATCTCATAACAAGCCATTCTGAGGTTTTACATCACTGAATCGATCAACCATTCGATGATAATGAGTTTTAATCTCATAACAAGCCGTTCTGAGGTTCCACATCACCGAATCGATCAACCGTTTGATGATAACAAGTTGGAATTTAATAACAAGCCGTTCTGAGGTTCTGCATCACCGAATCGATGAACCATTCGATGATAATGAGTTGTAATCTCATAACAAGCTATTCTGAGGTTCCACATCACCAAATCGATCAACCCTTCGATGATAATGAGTTTTAATCTCATAACAAGCCATTCTAAGGTTCCACATCACCAAATTGATCAACTGTTTAATGATAATCAGCTGCAATCTCATAACAAGTTGTTCTAAGGTTCCACATTGCTGAATCGATGAACCGTTCAATGATAATGAGTTGCAATCTCATAACAACCTGTTCTAAGGTTCCACATCACCAAATTGATCAATTGTTTGATGATAATCAGTTGCAATCTCATAACAAGCTATTCTGAGGTTCCACATCACCGAATCGATCAACCATTCAATGATAATCAGCTGCAATCTCATAACAAGCTATTTTGAGGTTCCACATCATGAAATCGATCAACCGTTTGATGATAATTAGTTGCAATCTAATAACAAGTTGTTTTGAGGTTCCACATTGCTGAATCAATCAACCATTTGATGATAATCAGTGGTAATCTCATAACAAGCCATTCTGAGGTTCTACATCGCCGAATCGATCAACCATTCGATGATAATCAGCTGCAATCTCATAACAAGCTGTTCTGAGGTTTGACATCGCAAAATTGATCAATCGTTTGATGATAATGAGTTGCAATCTCATAACAAGCTATTTTGAGGTTCCACATCTTGAAATTGGTCAACCGTTCAATGATAATGAGTTGTAATCTCATAACAAGCTATTTTGAGGTTTTACATCGCCGAATCGGTCAACCGTTCGATGATAATGAGTTGTAATCTCATAACAAGCTATTCTAAGGTTCCACATCACCAAATCGGTCAATCATTTGATGATAATGAGTTGCAATCTCATAACAAGCTATTCTGAGGTTCCACATTGGTGAATCGATCAACCGTTTGATGATAATGAGTTGTAATCTCATAACATGACATTTTGAGGTTCCACATCACTGAATCGATCAACCATTCGATGATAATGAGTTGTAATCTCATAAAAAGCTGTTCTCAGGTTCCACATCACCGAATTGATCAACCGTTCAATGATAATGAGTTGGAATCTCATAACAAGCTATTCTGAGGTTCCACATCGCCGAATCGATCAACTGTTTGATGACAATGAGTTGCAATCTCATAAGAAGTTAATCTGAGGTTTCACATCACTGAATCGATCAACCGTTCGATGATAATGAGTTGTAATCTCATAACAAGCTATTCTAAGGTTCCACATTACTGAATCGATCAACTATTCAATGATAATCAGCTGCAATCTCATAACAAGATGTTCTGAGGTTCCACATCATTGAATCGATCAAACGTTCGATGATAATGATTTGTAATCTCATAACAAGTTGTTCTGAGGTTTCACATCACCAAATCGATCAATCGTTCACTGATAATCAGCTGCAATCTCATAACAAGCCATTCTGAGGTTCCACATCACCAAATCGATCAACCATTCGATGATAATCAGCTGCAATCACGTAGCAAGGTGTTCTGAGGTTCCACCTCGCCGAATCGATCAAGCGTTTGATGATGATGAGTTGTAATCTCATAACAAGCTATTTTGAGGTTCCATATTGCCGAATCGGTCAATTGTTTGATGATAATGAGTTGTAATCTCATAACAAGCTATTTTGAGGTTCCACATCTCTGAATCGGTGAACCCTTCGATGATAATGAGTTGTAATCTCATAACAAGCCGTTCTAAGGTTCCACATCGCTGAATCGGTCAACCGTTCAATGATAATCATCTGCAATCTCATAACAAGCTGTTCTGAGGTTCCACATTACCGAATCACTCAACCATTTGATGATAATGAGTTGCAATCTCATGACAAGTTGTTCTGAGGTTCCACATCGCTGAATCAATCAACCGTTCAATGATAATCAGCTACAATCTCATAACAAGCTGTTCTGAGGTTCCACATTGCTGAATCGATCAACCGTTTGATGATAATGATTTGCAATCTCATAACAAGCTATTGTGAGGTTCCACATTGCCGAATCGATCAACCATTCGATGATAATGAGTTGTAATCTCATAACAAGCTGTTCTGAGGTTCCACATCACCGAATTGATCAACCGTCTGATTATAATGAGTTTGAATCTCATAACTGTTATACAGTGAATTTGCACCTCTGATCTTAAGCTCTCTTGGTCTTGATAATCCAGTATAACAAGGGAATCATCTCCAGGTTGTGGGACCTATGCTAACTGAGATGAGACCTCCAGATTCTAGGCTGGTTCCTCTTGGATAATCACCTTAA
>MU226515.1:140758-188622 GCA_018584345.1 Thuja plicata
ATGAAAGGACTGATTAAGAGGAATAAAATCATCCACAGTTAATCCATCAACAATCAAGACACATACAGACAAGCAGAAAAGAGACAAGGTTGACACAATCCAACAAATTGATCCAGGAATTGAAACTCTGCATATTACTTCTCACAGTGAGTTACAGACTCATACAAAGATACACCAAGGACAAAGAAATATCACAGAGTATGCCTTCTGCATAAAAATGAACTCCTAGGTTACAAAATCTCTTTGTCTCTATCAGGAACTCAGAAAAGTTACAAGGACAGCAAGAACAAAAGGAAGAAGAACTGACCCTTGCAATTGCAACTTTTCTGCTATATATAGGGCTATGACCATCTTGGGATCCCTTAGGATGCAGCAAGCTTCGGATGATCATGGAAAACCCTAACCCTAAAATCACAAGAGAGAGGAAAAGAGAGAGAAGAGGCAGTGGAGAATGACCGAGTCAAATAGATATTCACAGATATTTTCTTGCTCCTCTTTGATCTGGCAACTGCAATCAGATTTGGTAGACGGTGGATAGTAGCATTTATGTTCACTCTGAATAGTCATGCACACTTGTTCACCTATACTCCTCTGCAATAACTACCCCTCTTTGTCTGTGAACAGTGCGTGGCCAAGTGTTCTCCTTGTCATCGCCCAAGACTTCTTCTCCTTCTTCTTGGCACTTCTAGAAACTCAGTCATATTTCAGCTCTGCCTTGCAACACGTTGAATCTCCTCCTTTCACCGATATTGAAATAAATCTATTCAAATATCGATAGACTTCTCTGTGTATGATTTCCTGTGACTATAAAACCTTCTGATCAATTTTAGAACACGAGCAAACAGAAACCATGGCTATCGAGCGTTTCACTGTGTTAAACTTGCCACCAGAATTTCAAATTAAAGTCTTGCGACCTCGCGACCAACCGTTAGTCTCTTTGTTGTGAGCATTAGACACTAACCCTGGTTAAATCTCTAGACTTGGCGACAAAGCACTTTTTACCTCTGTTTAACCCGAGCCCAGATCCAGCGACATCCTAACTGTATGAAATCAAATTCGCGAGGAGATTTCCTTAACTCACCTTTCTTCTAGCGACCCAGCACCTAACTGTCACCTTAGACCCTCATGGTTAGTCTCCTTGTCGCTAGATGCTATCTCTTTGTCCCTAGACTGTGCGACAACAAAAAGTCACCAAGTCGGGAGAACCAAGCCCTTTGACTTTTCAAAATAGTTTACATGTGCCCTTATCCTTTCTAGCGACATCCCGACTACCCTTATCGCTGAGTCGGGAGTACTTTCTCTGTAGGGCACTTTGATCTCCAGACTTACTGACCACCGTTGGATCCTTTGAGCCTTGCATCACACAGCTGTCGCTTAATCACTGAATAAAAGACTATGCCCTTAAATCATTTCGCGATCCTGCGACTGAAGGGAAAGAACACTTAGTCTCATAGTCGCTTGATCCATTTCCTTTGTCTGGCAACTACCCGACTAACATCAACATCCATCCACCATATGACACATGTCACACAGCCATTAGTTCATCCATTGCACATTGGGGAGCTGATTCATCACTTGGTTCTAGCGACAAGGCAACCCAAGGTAAATCACGAAGTCGGAAGATGTTTTCCTGACTGCTGAGTTCTTTTCGCGATCAAGCGACTGAGGGCGGGCCCCATTCTTTATGTGACTCGTAACATTACTATTTTGCGACATCCTGACTGAGGGCTAATCACGAAGTCTGAGAACCAAGACAAAATATTCCTTATGGTTCAGAGACTACGCGACAAAGTGAAAAGCGAAGTTGGGAAAGAAAAAGGTATATTCGCCCAGGCCAAGCGATAACGCGACTGAGAAATAAAGCACATGCTCTAGGTGACTTAGAAAAGTAATCATGAAACATAACTTGCCAAGGCTTAGGGTTTATTTCATCATTCAAACATGGAGGACTTAGGGTTTTCAGGGGTTCTGAGGGTTTAGAGCAAAGGTTTGAGATGAAGACCTGAAAAACATGACAGAGGATTGCCAGAAAGGGCAGACCAGGCCAAATTGCATAGAAATGAGAAATTTGGGCAACAATAACAAGCTATTCTGAGGTTCCACATCACTGAATCAATCAACCATTTTATGATAATGAGTTGCAATCTCATAACAAGCTGTTCTGAGGTTCCACATCGCCGAATCAATCAACCGTTTGATGATAATGAGTTGAAATCTCATAACAAGCCATTCTGAGGTTCCACATCACCGAATCGATCAACCGTTCGATAATAATGAGTTGTAATCTCATAACAAGCTATTATGAGATACCACATCGCTGAATTGGTCAACCGTTTGATGATAATGAATTGTAATCTCATAACAAGCTGTTCTGAGTTTCCACATCACCAAATCGGTCAACCGTTCGATGATAATCAGCTACAATCTCATAACAAGCAGTTTTGAGGTTCCACATCACCAAATCACTCAACCGTTTGATGATAATGAGTTGAAATCTCATAACAAGCCATTCTGAGGTTCCACATCACCGAATCAATCAACCGTTCAATGATAATCAGTTGCAATCTTATAACAAGCTATTCTGAGGTTCCACATTGTCGAATCGATCAACTGTTTGATGATAATGAGTTGCAATCTCATAACAAGCTGTTCTGAGGTTCCACATCACCGAATCAATCAACCATTCGATGATAATGAGTTGTAATCTCATAACAATCCGTTCTCAGGTTCCACATCACCGAATCGATCAACTGTTCAATGATAATGAGTTGTAATCTCATAACAAGCTGTTCTAAGGTTCCACATCACCGAATCAATCAACCGTTTGATGATAATGAGTTAGAATCTCATAACAAGCTATTATGAGGTTGCACATCACAAAATCGATCAACCATTCAATGATAATGAGTTGCAATCTCATAACAAGCTATTTTGAGGTTCCACATCGCTGAATCAGTCAATGATTTGATGATAATGAGTTACAATCTCATAACAAGCTATTCTAAGGTTCCACATCACTGAATCAATCAACCGTTTGATGATAATGAGTTGTAATCTCATAACAAGCCATTCTCAGGTTCCACATAACCAAATCGATCAACCATTTGATAATAATGAGTTGTAATCTCATAACAAGCCATTCTGAGGTTCCACATCGCTGAATCGATCAACCGTTTGATGATAATGAGTTGTAATCTCATAACAAGCCATTCTGAGGTTCCACATCGCTGAATCAATCAACCGTTTGATGATAATGAGTTAGAATCTCATAACAAGCCATTCCGAGGTTCCACATCACCAAATCAATCAACCGTTCAATGATAATGAATTGCAATCTCATAACAAGCTATTCTGAGGTTCCACATTGCCGAATCGATCAACCGTTTGATGATAATGAGTTGTAATCTCATAACAAGCCATTCTGAGGTTCCACATCACCGATATGATGAACCGTTTGATGATAATCAGCTGCAATCTCATAACAAGTTGTTCTGAGGTTCCACATTGCCGAATCGATCAACCGTTCGATGATAATGAGTTACAATCTCATAACAAGCTATTCTAAGTTTCCACATCATCAAATCAATCAACCGTTCAATGATAGTCAACTACAATCTCATAATAAGCTATTTTGAGGTTCCACATCACTGAATCAATCAACCGTTCGATGATAATGAGTTGCAATCTCATAATAAGCGGTTCTAAGGTTCCACATCATCGAATCGATCAACTGTTTGATGATAATCAGCTGCAATCTCATAACAAGCCATTCTAAGGTTTACACATCGCAGAATCAATCAATCGTTCAATGATAATCAGCTGCAATCTCATAACAAGCTATTCTGAGGTTCTACCTCAGTGAATCAATCAACCGTTCGATGATAATGAGTTGTAAACTCATAACAAGCTATTTTGAGGTTCTACATCATTGAATCGATCAACCATTTGATGATAATGAGTTGTAATCTTATAACAAGCTGTTCTGAGGCTCCACATCGCTGAATCAGTCAACCATTCGATGGTAATGAGTTGTAATCTCATAACAAGCCATTCTGAGGTTCCACATTGCCGAATCGGTCAACCGTTCGATGATAATCAATTGCAATCTCATAACAAGCAATTTTGAGGTTCCACATTGCCGAATTGCTCAACCATTTGATGATAATGAGTTGCAATCTCATAACAAGCTATTCTGAGGTTCCACATCACCAAATCAAACAACCATTTGATGATAATCAGCTGCAATCTCATAACAAGTTGTTCTGAGGTTTCGCATTGCCGAATCGATCAACTATTTGATGATAATGAGTTGCAATCTCATAAAAAGCTGTCCTGAGGTTCCACATCACCAAATCAATCAACTATTCGATGATAATGAGTTGTAATCTCATAACAAGCTATTCTGAGGTTCCACATCACCGAATTGATTAACCGTTTGATGATAATGAGTTAGAATCTCATAACAAGCTATTCTGAGGTTCCACATTGCCGAATCAATCAACCGTTTGATGATAATGAGTTGCAATCTTATAACAAGCCATTTTGAGGTTCCACATTGTCAAATTGATCAACCATTTGATGATAATGAGTTGTAATCTCATAACAAGCCATTCTGAGGTTCCACATCGCTGAATCAATCAACCGTTTGATGATAATGAGTTGTAATCTCATAACAAGCTATTCTGAGGTTCCATATCACTGAATCAGTCAACCATTCAATGATAATGAGTTTTAATCTCATAACAAACCATTCTGAGGTTCCACATTGCCAAATCGGTCAGCTGTTTGATGATAATCAGCTACAATCTCATAACAAGCTGTTCTGAGGTTCCACATCGCCGAATCGCTCAACCGTTTGATGATAATGAGTTGCAATCTCATAACAAGCCATTCTGAGGTTCCACATCACCAAATTGATCAACTGTTCTATGATAATCAGCTGCAATCTCATAACAAGTTGTTTTGAGGTTCCACATTGCCGAATTGATCAACCGTTAGATGATAATGAGTTGGAATCTTATAACAAGCCGTTTTGAGGCTCCACATCACTGAATCCATCAATTGTTGGATGATAATGAGTTGTAATCTCATAACAAGCTATTTTGAGGTTTCACATCGCCGTATCGGTCAACCATTCAATGATAATGAGTTGTAATCTCATAAAAAGCTTTTATGAGGTTCCACATCGCCAAATCGGTCAATCATTCAATGATAATTAGCTACAATCTCATAACAAGCTATTCTAAGGTTCCACATCACCAAATCGCTCAACCATTTGATGATAATGAGTTGCAATCTCGTAACAAGCTATTCTGAGGTTCCACATCACCAAATTGATCAACCATTCGATGATAATCAGCTGCAATCTCATAACAAGCTATTTTGAGGTTCCACATTGCCGAATCGATCAACCGTTCAATGATAATGAGTTGCAATCTCATAACAAGCTATTCTGAGGTTCCACATCAACGAATCGATCAACCGTTCGATGATAATGAGTTGTAATCTCATAACAAGCTCTTCTGAGGTTCCACATCACCGAATCGATCAACCGATTGATGATAATGAGTTGTAATCTCATAACAAGTTGTTCTAAGGTTCCACATCACTGAATCGATCAACCATTTGATGATAATGAGTAGGAATCTCATAACAAGCTATTTTGAGGTTCCACATCGCCGAATCGATCAATCATTTGATGATAATGAGTTGCAATCTCATAACAAGCTAATCTGAGGTTCCACATTGGTGAATCGATCAACAGTTCAATGATAATGAGTTTTAATCTCTAAACAAACTGTTCTAAGGTTCCACATCACCGAATTGATCAACTATTTGATGATAATGAGTTGGAATCTCATAACAAGCCCTTTTGAGGTTCCACATCGCCGAATCGATCAACCGTTCGACGATAATGAGTTACAATCTCACAACAAGCTATTCTAAGGTTCCACATCACCGAATCAATCAATCGTTCGATGATAATGAGTTGTAATCTCATAACAAGCCATTCTGAGGTTCCACATCGCCGATACGATGAACCGTTCGATGATAATCAGCTATAATCTCATGACAAGCTATTCGATGATAATAGCTGCAATTTCATAACAAGTTGTTTTGAGGTTCCACATCACCAAATTGATCAATCATTCGATGATAATGAGTTGCAATCTCATAACAAGCTATTTTGAGGTTCGACATCACCGAATCGGTCAACCATTTTATGATAATGAGTTGTAATCTCATAACAAGTTGTTTTGAGGTTCCAGATTGCCAAATCAGTTAACCGTTTGATGATAATGAGTTGTAATCTCATAACAAGTCATTCTAAGGTTCCACATCACCGAATCAGTCAACCATTTGATGATAATCAGTTGCAATCTCATATCAAGCTGTTCTGAGGTTCCACATAACTGAATCGCTCAACCGTTGGATTATAATGAGTTGCAATCTCATAACAAGCTGTTCTGAGGTTCCACATCACCGAATCGATCAACCGTTTGATGATAATCAGCTGCAATCTCATAACAAGCTATTCTAAGGTTCCACATCGCCGAATCGATCAACGGTTTGATGATAATGAGTTGTAATCTCATAACAAGCTGTTCTGAGGTTCCACATCACCGAATCAATCAACCGTTCAATGATAATGAGTTGTAATCTCATAACAAGCCATTCTGAGGTTCCACATTGCCGAATCGGTCAACCGTTTGATGATAATGAGTTGTAATCTCATAACAAGCCATTCTGAGGTTCCACATCACCGAATCGATCAATCGTTCGATGATAATGAGTTGGAATCTCATAACAAGATATTCTGAGGTTCCACATCACTGAATCAATCAACTGTTTGATGATAATGAGTTGTAATCTCATAACAAGCTATTATGAGGTTCCACATCACCGAATCGATCAACCATTAAATGATAATGAGTTGTAATCTCATAACAAGCCATTTTGAGGTTTCACATCACTGAATCGATCAACCATTCAATGATAATCAGCTACAATCTCATAACAAGCTGTTCTGAGGTTCCACATCACCGAATCGATCAACCGTTCGATGATAATGAGTTGCAATCTCATAACAAGCTGTTCTGAGGTTCCACATTGCCGAATCGATCAATCGTTCGATGATGATCAGCTATAATCTCATAACAAGCTATTCTGAAGTTCTACATTGCCAAATCGATCAACTGTTTGATGATAATGAGTTACAGTCTCATAATAAGCTATTCTGAGTTTCCACATCATCGAATCGATCAACCATTCGATGATAATCAACTACAATCTCATAACAAGCTGTTTTGAGGTTCTACATTGCCGAATCAATCAACCATTCGATGATAATGAGTTGCAATCCCATAATAAGTGGTTCTAAGGTTCCACATTGCTGAATTGATCAGCCGTTTGATGATAATCAACTACAATCTCATAACAAGCCATTTTGAGGTTCCACATTGTCGAATTGATCAATCGTTCGATGATAATCAGCTGTAATCTCATAACAAGCTATTCTGAGGTTCGACCTCAGTGACTCGATAAACCATTCAATGATAATGAGTTGCAATCTCATAACAAGCTATTCTGAGGTTCTACATCATCAAATCGGTCAACCATTCGATGATAATGAGTTGTAATCTCATAACAAGCTATTCTGAGGCTCCACATCACTGAATCAGTCAACCATTCGATGATAATGAGTTGTAATCTCATAACAAGCCATTCTGAGGTTCCACATCACTGAATCGGTCAACCGTTCGATGATAATCAGCTACAATCTCATAACAAGCTATTCTGAGGTTCCACATTGCCGAATCACGCAACCGTTTGATGATAATGAGTTAAAATCTCATAACAATCTATTCTGAGGTTCCACATCGCCGAATCAAACAACTGTTTGATGATAATAGGCTGCAATCTCATAACAAGCTATTTTGAGGTTCCACATTGCCAAATCGATCAACCGTTTGATGATAATGAGTTGCAATCTCATAACAAGCTGTTCTGATGGTCCACATCGCCAAATCGATCAACCATTCAATGATAATGAGTTGTAATCTAATAACAAGCTATTCTGAGGTTCCACATCACCGAATTGATCAACCGTTCGATGATAATGAGTTGGAATCTCATAACAAGCTATTCTGAGGTTCCACATTGCCGAATCGATCAACCGTTCGATGATAATGAGTTGCAATCTTATAAAAATCCATTCTGAGGTTCCACATTGCCGAATTGATCAACCGTTCGATGATAATGAGTTGTAATCTCATAACAAGCCATTCTGAGGTTCCATATTGCTGAATCAATCAACCATTTGATGATAATGAGTTGTAATCTCATAACTAGCTATTCTGAGGTTCCACATCGCCAAATCAGTCAACCATTCGATGATAATGAGTTGTAATCTCATAACAAGCCATTCTAAGGTTCTACATTGCCAAATCGGTCAACCGTTCGATGATAATAAGCTGTAATCTCATAACAAGCTGTTCTGAGGTTCCACATCACCGAATCGCTCAACTGTTTGATGATAATGAGTTGCAATCTCATAACATGCCATTCTGAGGTTCCACATCGCCGAATTGATCAACCATTCGATGATAATCAGCTGCAATCTCATAACAAGTTGTTCTGAGGTTCCACATTGCCGAATCGATCAACCGTTAGATGATAATGAGTTGGAATCTAATAACAAGCCGTTCTAAGGTTCCACATCACTGAATCAATCAACCGTTCAATGATAATGAGTTGTAATCTAATAACAAGCTATTTTGAGGTTCCACATTGCCGTATCGGTCAACCATTCAATGATAATGAGTTATAATCTCATAAAAAGCTGTTCTGAGGTTCCACATCACCAAATCGGTCAACCATTCAATGATAATCAGCTGCAATCTCATAACAAGCTGTTCTGAGGTTCCACATCACCGAATTGCTCAACCGTTTGATGATAATGAGTTGCAATCTCATAACAAGCCATTATGAGGTTCCACATCACCGAATTGATCAACTGTTCAATGATAATCAACAGCAATCTCATAACAAGTTCTTCTGAGGTTGCACATTGCCGAATCGATCAACCGTTAGATGATAATGAGTTGGAATCTCATAACAAGTCGTTCTGAGGTTCTACATCAGTGAATCAATCAACCGTTCGATGATAATGAGTTTTAATCTCATAACAAGCTATTTTGAGGTTCCACACTGCTGTATCGGTCAACCATTCAATGATAATGAGTTGTAATCTCATAAAAAGCTATTCTGAGGTTCCACATCACCAAATCGGTCAACCGTTCAATGATAATCAGCTACAATATCATAACAAGCTGTTCTGAGGTTCCACATCACCAAATCACTCAACCGTTTGATGATAATGAGTTGCAATCTCATAACAAGCCATTCTGAGGTTCCACATCACCAAATTGATCAACCATTCGATGATAATTAGCTGCAATCTCATAACAAGCTATTCTGAGGTTCCACATTGCCGAATTGATCAACTATTCGATGATAATGAGTTGCAATCTCATAACAAGCTATTCTGAGGTTCCACATCACCGAATCGATCAACCGTTCGATGATAATGAGTTGTAATCTCATAACAAGCCGTTCTGAGGCTCCCCATCACCGAATCGATCAACCGTTTGATGATAATGAGTTGTATTCTCATAACAAGTTGTTCTAAGGTTCCACATCGCTGAATCGATCAATCACTTGATGATAATGAGTTGGAATCTCATAACAAGCTATTCTGAGGTTCCACATCGCCGAATCGATCAATCATTTGATGATAATAAGTTGCAATCTCATAACAAGCTGTTCTGAGGATCCACATCACCGAATCGATCAGCCGTTCGATGATAATGAGTTGTAATCTCTAAACAAGCTATTCTAAGGTTCCACATCGCCAAATCGATCAACCGTTTGAGGATAATGAGTTGGAATCTCATAACAAGCCCTTTTGAGGCTCCACATCGCCAAATCGATCAACTGTTTGATGATAATGAGTTACAATCTCATGACAAGCTATTTTGAGATTCCACATCGCCGTATTGATCAACCGTTCGATGATAATGAGTTATAATCTCACAACAAGCCATTCTGAGGTTCCACATCACCGATACGATGAACCGTTTGATGATAATCAGCTACAATCTCATAACAAGCTGTTCTGAGGTTCCACATCGCCAAATCGATCAACTGTTCGATGATAATGAGTTGCAATCTCATAACAAGCTCTTCTGAGGTTCCACATCGCCGAATCGATCAACTGTTCAATGATAATCTGTTGATAATCTGTTCTAAGGTTCAACATTGCCGAATCGGTGAACTGTTTTATGATAATGAGTTGTAATCTCATAACAAGCTGTTCTGAGGTTCCACATCGCCGAATCGATCAACCATTGATGATAATCAGCTCCAATCTCATAATAAGCTATTCTGAGGTTCCACATTGCCGAATCGATCAACGGTTTGATGATAATGAGTTGCAATCTTATAACAAGCTCTTCTGAGGTTCCACATCGCCGAATCGATCAATCGTTCAATGATAATGAGTTGTAATCTCATAACAAGCCATTCTGAGGTTCTACATCGCTGAATTGGTCAACCGTTCGATGATAATGAGTTGTAATCTCATAACAAGCCGTTTTGAGGTTCCACATCGCCGAATCGATCAATCATTCGATGATAATGAGTTGGAATCTCATAACAAGCTATTCTGAGGTTCCACATCGCCGAATCGATCAACCATTTGATGATAATGAGTTGCAATCTCATAACAAGCTATACTGAGGTTCTACATCACCGAATCGATCAACCGTTTAATGATAATGAGTTGTAATCTCATAACAAGCCATTCTGAGGTTCCACATCACCGAATCAATCAACCGTTCGATGATAATCAGCTACAATCTCATAACAAGATGTTCTGAGGTTTCACATCACCGAATCGATCAACCGTTTGATGGTAATGTGTTGCAATCTCATAACAAGCTATTTTGAGGTTCCACATTGCCGAATCGATCAATCATTTGATGATAATCAGCTACAATCTCATAACAAGCCATTCTGAGGTTTCACATCACCAAATCAATCAACCGTTTGATTATAATTAGCTGCAATATCATAACAAGCTGTTATGATGTTCCACATCGCCAAATCGATCAACCATTCGATGATAATGAGTTGCAATCTCATAACAAGCTATTCTGAGGTTCCACATCGCCGAATCGATCAACTGTTCAATGATAATCAGTTGTAATCTCATAAAAAGATGGTCTGAGGTTCCACATCGCCGAATTGATCAACCATTCGATGATAATCAGCTGCAATCTCATAACAAGGTGTTCTGAGGTTGCACATTGCCGAATTGATCAACCGTTCGATAATAATGAGTTGCAATCTCATAACACGCTGTTCTAAGGTTCTACATCACCAAATCGGTCAACCGTTTGATGATAATGAGTGATAATCTCATAACAAGCTATTCTGAGGTTTCACATCGCCAAATCGGTCAACCGTTCGATGATAATGAGTTGTAATCTCATAACAAGCCGTTCTGAGGTTCCATATTGCTGAATCGGTCAACCGTTCGATGATAATGAGTTGCAATCTCATAACAAGCTATTCTGAGGTTCCACATTGCCGAATCAATCAACCGTTCGATGATAATGAGTTGCAATCTCATAACAAGCTATTTTGAGGTTCTACAATGTCGAATTGGTCAACTGTTTGATGATAATGAGTTATAATCTCATAACAAGCTATTCTGAGGTTCCACATCGCCGAATCGGTCAACTGTTCGATGATAATGAGTTGTAATCTCATAACAAGCCATTCTAAGGTTCCACATCCCCAAATTAGTCAACCGTTTGATGATAATCAGCTGCAATCTCATAACAAGTTGTTCTATGGTTCCACATCACCGAATCACTCAACCGTTCGATGATAATGAGTTGCAATCCCATAACAAGCTATTCTGAGGTTTCACATTGCTGAATCGATCAACCATTCAAATATAATGAGTTACAATCTCATAACAAGTTGTTCTGAGGTTCCACATCACCAAATTGATCAACCATTTGATGCTAATGAGTTGCAATCTCATAACAAGAGGTTTTGAGGTTCCACATTGCTGAATCGATCAACCGTTCGATGATAATGAGTTGTAATCTCATAACAAGCCGTTCATGGGTTCCACATCGCTGAATCGATCAACCATTCGATGATAATGAGTTGTAATCTCATAACAAGTTATTCTGAGGTTCCACATCGCCGAATTGATCAACCATTTGATGATAATGAGTTGTAATCTCATAACAAGCTGTTTTAAGGTTCCACATCGCCGAATCTATCAACCATTCCATGATAATGAGTTAGAATCTCATAATAAGCTATTGTGAGGTTCCACATCGCTGAATCGATCAACCGTTCGATGATAATTAGTTGCAATCTCATAACAAGCTTTTCTGAGTTTCCACATTGCCGAATTGATCAACCGTTCAATGATAATGAGTTATAATCTCATAACAAGCCATTCTGAAGTTCCACATCACCAAATCCATCAACTGTTGTATGATAATCAACTGCAATCTCATAACAAGTTGTTCTAAGGTTCCACATCGCCAAATCAATCAACCGTTCAATGATAATTAGTTATAATCTCATAACAAGCCATTCTAAGGTTCCACATCACCAAATCGATCAACCGTTAGATGAAAATCAACTATAATCTCATAATAAGCTATTTTGAGGCTCCACATCAATGAATTGATCAACCATTTGATGATAATGAGTTGCAATGTCATAACAAGCTGTTTTGAGGTTCCACATTGCCGAATTGATCAATTGTTCGATGATAATCAGCTACAATCTCATAACAAGCCATTCTGAGGTTCCACATCGCCGAATCGATCAACCATTCAATGATAATCAACTTTAATCTCATAACAAGCTATTTTGAGGTTCCACATTGTCAAATTGATCAACCATTCGATGATAATGAGTTGCAATCTCATAACAAGCTATTCTAAGGTTCCACATCGCTGAATCGGTCAACCATTCGATGATAATGAGTTGTAATCTTATAACAAGCTGTTCTGAGGTTCCACATTGCTGAATCGGTCAACCGTTCGATGATAATTAGCTGTAATCTCATAACAAGCTGTTCTAAGGTTCCACATCGCCGAATCGATCAAATGTTTGATGATAATGAGTTGTAATCACATAACAAGCCATTCTAAGGCTCCACATCGCCGAATCGATCAACCGTTTGAAGATAATGAGTTGTAATCTCATAACAAGCCATTCTAAGGTTCCACATCGCCGAATCGATCAACAGTTCGATGATAATGAGTTGTAATCTCTAAACAAGCTGTTTTAAGGTTCCACATCACCGAATTGATCAACCGTTTGTTGATAATGAATTGGAATCTCATAACAAGCCCTTATGAGGTTCCACATCGCCAAATCGATCAACGGTTTGATGATAATGAGTTGTAATCTCTAAACAAGCTGTTCTAAGGTTCCACATCGCCGAATCGATCAACCGTTTGATGATAATGAGTTGCAATCTCATAACAAGCTATTCTGAGGTTCCACATCACCGAATCGATCAACCGTTTGATGATAATTAGCTGTAATCTCATAACAAGCTATTCTGAGGTTCCACATCACCGAATCGATCAACCGTTCAATGATAATGAGCTGCAATCTCATAACAAGCTGTTCTGAGGTTCCACATCACTGAATCGATCAACTGTTTGATGATAATGAGTTGTAATCTTATAACAAGCCATTCTAAGGCTCCACATCACCGCATCGATCAACCGTTTGATGATAATGAGTTGTAATCTCATAACAAGCCATTCTGAGGTTCCACATCACTGAATTGATCAACCGTTCGATGATAATGAGTTGTAATCTCTAACCAAGCTATTCTAAGGTTCCACATCACTCAATCAATCAACCGTTTGTTGATAATGAGTTGGAATCTCATAACAAGCCCTTTTGAGGTTCCACATCGCCAAATCGATCAACTGTTTGATGATAATGAGTTAAAATCTCATAACAAGTCATTCTGAGGTTCCACATCGCCGATACGATCAACCGTTCAATGATAATCAGCTGTAATCTCATAACAAGCTGTTCTGAGGTTCCACATCGCCAAATTGATCAACTATTCAATGATAATGAGTTGCAATCTCATATCAAGCTATTCTGAGGTTCCACATCACCGAATCAATCAACTGTTTGATGATAATCAGCTGTAGTCTCATAACAAACCATTCTGAGGTTCCACATCACCGAATCGATCAACCGTTCGATGATAATCAACTACAATTTCATAACAAGCTATTCTGAGGTTCCACATTGCCAAATTGATCAATCGTTCGATGATAATGAGTTGCAATCTCATAACAAGCTATTCTGAGGTTCGACATCGCTGAATCCATCAACCATTTTATGATAATGAGTTGTAATCTCATAACAAGCTGTTTTGAGGTTCCACATCGCTGAATCAGTAAACCATTCAATGATAATGAGTTTTAATCTCATAACAAGTCATTCTAAGGTTCCACATCGCCGAATCAGTCAACCCTTCGATGATAATCAGTTGTAATCTCATAACAAGCTATTTTGAGGTTCCACATCACCGAATCGCTCAACCGTTTGATGATAATGAGTTGCAATCTCATAACAAGCTGTTCTAAGGTTCCACATCACCGAATCGATCAACTGTTCGATGATAATCAGCTGCAATCTCATAACAAATTGTTCTGAGGTTCCACATTGCCGAATCGATCAACGGTTCGATGATAATTAGTTGCAATCTCATAATAAGCTATTTTGAGGTTCCACATCCCCGAATCGATCAACCATTTGATGATAATGAGTTGTAATCTCATAACAAGTCTTTCTGAGGTTCCACATCGCCGAATCAATCAACCATTCAATGATAATGAGTTGTAATCTCATAACAAGTTGTTCTGAGGTTCCACATCACCGAATCAATCAACCGTTCAATTATAATGAGTTGGAATCTCATAACAAGCCATTCTGAGGTTCCATATTGCTAAATCGGTCAACCGTTGAATGATAATGAGTTGTAATCTGATAACAAGCCATTTTGAGGTTCCATATTGCTAAATCGGTCAACCGTTCGATGATAATGAGTTGCAATCTCATAACAAGCTATTCTGAGGTTCCACATCACCGAATTAATCAACCATTCGATGATAATGAGTTACAATCTCATACCAAGCTATTTTGAGGTTCCACAATGCTGAATCGGTCAATCGTTCAATGATAATGAGTTGTAATCTCATAACAAGCTATTCTGAGGTTCCACATCGTTGAATTGGTCAACCGTTCAATGATAATGAGTTGTAATCTCATAACAAGCCATTTTGAGGTTCCACATCGCCAAATCGGTCAACCGTTCGATGATAATCAGCTGTAATCTCATAACAAGTTGTTCTTAGGTTCCACATCACCGAATCGCTCAACCATTTAATGATAATGAGTTACAATCTCATAACAAGCTATTCTAAGGTTCCACATCACCGAATTGATCAACCATTCGATGATAATCAGCTGCAATCTCATAACAAGCTATTTTGAGGTTCCACATCGCCGAATCGATCAACCCTTTTATGCTAATGAGTTGCAATCTCATAACAAGCTATTCTAAGGTTCTACATCACCGAATCAGTCAACCATTCGATGATAATGACTTGTAATCTCATAACAAGCCATTCTGAGGTTCCACATCGCCGAATCGATCAACCATTCGATGATAATGAGTTGTAATCTCATAACAAGTTATTCTGAGGTTCCACATCGCCGAATTGATCAACCATTCGATGATAATGAGTTGTAATCTCATAACAAGCCGTTTTAAGGTTCCACATCGCCGAATCTATCAACCATTCAATGATAATGAGTTAGAATCTCATAATAAGCTGTTGTGAGGTTCCACATCGCTGAATTGATCAACCGTTCGATGATAATTAGTTGCAATCTCATAACAAGCTTTTCTGAGTTTCCACATTGCCGAATTGATCAACCGTTCAATGATAATGAGTTATAATCCCATAACAAGCCATTCTGAAGTTCCACATCGCCAAATCCATCAACTGTTGTATGATAATCAGCTGCAATCTCATAACAAGTTGTTCTAAGGTTCCACATCGCCAAATCAATCAACCGTTCAATGATAAGTAGCTATAATCTCATAACAAGCCATTCTAAGGTTCCACATCACCAAATCGATCAACCGTTAGATGAAAATCAACTATAATCTCATAACAAGCTATTTTGAGGCTCCACATCAATGAATTGATCAACCATTTGATGATAATGAGTTGCAATCTCATAACAAGCTGTTCTGAGGTTCCACATTGCCGAATTGATCAACTGTTCGATGATAATCAGCTACAATCTCATAACAAGCCATTCTGAGGTTCCACATCGCCGAATCGATCAACCATTCAATGATAATCAACTTTAATCTCATAACAAGCTATTTTGAGGTTCCACATTGTCAAATTGATCAACCATTCGATGATAATGAGTTGCAATCTCATAACAAGCTATTCTAAGGTTCCACATCGCTGAATCGGTCAACCATTCGATGATAATGAGTTGTAATCTTATAACAAGCTGTTCTGAGGTTCCACATTGCTGAATCGGTCAACCGTTCGATGATAATTAGCTGTAATCTCATAACAAGCTGTTCTAAGGTTCCACATCGCCGAATCGATCAAATGTTTGATGATAATGAGTTGTAATCACATAACAAGCCATTCTAAGGCTCCACATCGCCGAATCGATCAACCGTTTGAAGATAATGAGTTGTAATCTCATAACAAGCCATTCTAAGGTTCCACATCACCGAATCGATCAAAAGTTCGATGATAATGAGTTGTAATCTCTAAACAAGCTGTTTTAAGGTTCCACATCACCGAATTGATCAACCATTTGTTGATAATGAATTGGAATCTCATAACAAGCCCTTCTGAGGTTCCACATCACCAAATCGATCAACGGTTCGATGATAATGAGTTGTAATCTCTAAACAAGTTGTTCTAAGGTTCCACATCACCGAATCAATCAACCATTCAATGATAATGAGTTGTAATCTCATAACAAGCTGTTCTGAGGTTCCACATCACCGAATCAATCAACCGTTCAATGATAATGAGTTGGAATCTCATAACAAGCCATTCTCAGGTTCCATATTGCTGAATCGGTCAACCGTTCAATGATAATGAGTTTTAATCTGATAACAAGCCATTCTGAGGTTCCATATTGCTAAATCGGTCAACCGTTCGATGATAATGAGTTGCAATCTCATAATAAGCTATTCTGAGGTTCCACATCGCCGAATTAATCAACCATTCGATGATAATGAGTTACAATCTCATAGCAAGCTATTTTGAGGTTCCACAATGCCGAATCGGTCAATCGTTCAATGATAATGAGTTGTAATCTCATAAAAAGCTATTCTGAGGTTCCACATCGTTGAATTGGTCAACCGTTCAATGATAATGAGTTGTAATCTCATAACAAGCCATTTTGAGGTTCCACATCGCCAAATCGGTCAACCGTTCGATGATAATCAGCTGTAATCTCATAACAAGTTGTTCTCAGGTTCCACATCACCGAATCGCTCAACCATTTGATGATAATGAGTTACAATCTCATAACAAGCTATTCTGAGGTTCCACATCACCGAATTGATCAACCATTCAATGATAATCAGTTGCAATCTCATAACAAGATATTTTGAGGTTCCACACCACCGAATCGATCAACCGTTTTATGCTAATGAGTTGCAATCTCATAACAAGTGATTCTGAGGTTCCACATCACCGAATCAATCAACCGTTCGATGATAATGAGTTGTAATCTCATAACAAGCCATTCTGAGGTTCCACATCACCGAATCGATCAACCGTTTGATGATAATGAGTTGCAATCTTATAACAAGCCATTCTGAGGTTCCACATTGTCAAATTGATCAACCGTTCGATGATAATGAGTTGTAATCTCATAACAAGCCATTCTGATGTTTCAGATCGCCGAATCAATCAACCGTTCGATGATAATGAGTTGTAATCTTATAACAAGCTATTCTAAGGTTCCACATCACTGAATCAGTCAACCATTCGATGATAATGACTTGTAATCTCATAACAAGCCATTCTGAGGTTCCACATCGCCAAATTGGTCAACCGTTCGATGATAATCAGCTGTAATCTCATAAAAAGCTATTCTAAGGTTCCACTTCGCCGAATCACTCAACCGTTTGATGATAATGAGTTGCAATCTCATAAAAATCTGTTATGAGGTTCCACACCACTGAATCGATCAACCGTTCGATGATAATGAGTTGTAATCTCATAACAAGCCATTCTAAGGTTCCACATCACCGAATTGATCAACCGTTTGATGATAATGAGTTGTAATCTCATAACAAGTTGTTTTAAGGTTCCACATTGCTAAATCGATCAACCGTTCAATGATAATGAGTTGGAATCTCATAACAAGCTATTCTGAGGTTCCACATCGCCGAATCGATCAATCATTCGATGATAATGAGTTGCAATCTCATAACAAGCTATTTTGAGGTTCCACATCACCGAATCGATCAACCGTTTGATGATAATGAGTTGTAATCTCTAAACAAGCTATTCTAAGGTTTCACATCAACAAATCGATCAACCGTTTGATGATAATGAGTTGGAATCTCATAACAAGCCCTTTTGAGGTTCCAAATCACCGAATCGATCAACCATTCGATGATAATGAGTTATAATCTCATAACAAGCTATTCTGAGGTTCCACATCACCGAATCGATCAACCATTTGATGATAATGAGTTGTAATCTCATAACAAGTCATTCTGAGGTTCCACATCTCCGATACGATTAACCGTTCGATGATAATCAGCTGCAATCTTATAACAAGCTGTTCTAAGGTTCCACATCGCCAAATCAATCAACTGTTCTATGATAATGAGTTGCAATCTCATAACAAGCTGTTCTAAGGTTCCACATTGCTGAATCGATCAACTATTCAATGATAATCAGCTGCAATCTCATAACAAGCCGTTCTGAGGTTCCACATCGCCAAATCAATCAACCATTCGATGATAATAGCTGTAATTTCATAACAAGCTATTCTGAGGTTCCACATCACCAAATTGATCAATCATTCGATGATAATGAGTTGCAATCTCATAACAAGCTATTTTGAGGTTCAACATCGCCAAATCGGTCAACCATTTTATGATAATGAATTATAATCTCATAACAAGCTGTTCTGAGGTTCCACATTGCCAAATCGGTTAACCGTTTGATGATAATGAGTTGTAATCTCATAACAAGTCACAATCACTCACAATCTCATAACAAGCCATTCTGAGGATCCACATCACCAAATCGCTCAACCATTTGATTATAATGAGTTGCAATCTCATAACAAGCTTTCCGAGGTTCCACATCACCGAATCAATCAACCGTTCAATGATAATCAGCTGTAATCTCATAACAAGCTATTCTGAGGTTCCACATCGTCGAATCAATCAACGGTTCGATGATAATGAGTTGCAATCTCATAACAAGCTATTCTGAGGTTCCACATCGCTGAATCGATCAACCGTTCGATGATAATGAGTTGTAATCTCATAACAAGCCATTCTGAGGTTTCACATCGCTGAATCGATCAACCGTTCAATGATAATGAGTTGTAATATCATAACAAGCCATTTTGAGGTTCCACATTACTGAATCAATCAACTGTCGATGATAATGAGTTGGAATCACATAACAAATTGTCCTGAGGTTCCACATCACCGAATCGATCAACCGTTCGATGATAATGAGTTGCAATCTCATAATAAGATATTCTAACATTTTACATCGCCAACCCAATCAATAGTTTAATGATAATGAGTTGTAATCTCATAACAAGCCATTCTGAGGTTCCACATCATCGAGTTGATCAACCGTTTGATGATAATCAGCTACAATCTCATAACAAGCTGTTCTGAGGTTCCACATCACCGAATCGATCAATCATTTGATGATAATGAGTTGCAATCTCATTAGAAGCTATTCTGAGGTTCCACATTGCCAAATCGATCACTCGTTCAATGATAATCAACTATAATCTCATAACAAGCCATTCTGAGGTTCCACATCAACGAATCAATCAACTGTTTGATTATAATCAGCTGCAATATCATAACAATTTGTTCTAATGTTCCACATTGCCAAATCGATCAACCATTCGATGATAATGAGTTGCAATCTCATAACAAGCTATTCTAAGGTTCCACATCATCGAATCAATCAACCGTTCGATGATAATGAGTAGCAATCTCATAACAAGCTATTTTGAGGTTCTACAATGCCGAATCAGTCAACCGTTCGATGATAATGAGTTGTAATCTCATAACAAGCTATTCTGAGGTTCCACATCGCCGAATCGGTTAACTGTTTGATGATAATGAGTTGTAATCTCATAACAAGTCATTCTGAGGTTCCACATCACCAAATCGGTCAACCGTTCAATGATAATCAGCTACAATCTCATAACAAGCTATTCTGAGGTTCCACATCACCGAATCACTCAACCGTTTGATGATAATGAGTTGCAATCTCATAACAAGCTGTTCTGAGGTTCCACATTGCTGAATTGATCAACCATTCGATGATAATCAGCTGTAATCTCATAACAAGCTATTCTGAGGTTCCACATTGCCGAATTGATCAACCGTTGGATGATAATGAGTTGTAATCTTATAATAAGCCGTTCCAAGGTTCCACATCACCAAATCGATCAACCGTTTGATGATAATGAGTTGTAATCTCATAACAAGTTATTCTAAGGTTCCACATCACCGAATTGATCAACCGTTCGATGATAATGAGTTATAATCTCATAACAAGCCGTTCTAAGGTTCCACATCGCTGAATCGATCAACCATTCAATGATAATGAGTTGGAATCTCATAACAAGTTGTTCTAAGGTTCCACATCACTGAATCGATCAACCGTTTGATGATAATGAGTTGCAATCTCATAACAAGCTATTCTGAGGTTCCACATCACTGAATTGATCAACCGTTCAATGATAATGAGTTGTAATCTCATAACAAGCTATTCTAAGGTTCCACATCACCGAATCCATCAACCATTTGATGATAATCAGCTGCAATCTCATAACAAGCTATTCTGAGGTTCCACATCACCGAATCGATCAACCATTCGATGATAATGAGTTGCAATCTCATAACAAGCTGTTCTGAGGTTCCACATTGCCGAATCGATCAACCGTTCGATGATAATCAACTGTAATCTCATAACAAGCTATTTTGAGGCTCCACATTGCCGAATTGATCAACCATTTGATGATAATGAGTTGCAATCTCATAACAAGCTATTTTGAGTTTCCACATTGCCAAATTGATCAACTGTTCGATGATAATCAACGGCAATCTCATAACAAGCCATTCTGAGGTTCCACATTGCCGAATCAATCAACGATTCAATGATAATCAACTGTAATCTCATAACAAGCTATTTTGAGGTTCCACATCGCCGAATCGATCAACCGTTTGATGATAATGAGTTGCAATCTCATAACAAGCTATTCTGAGGTTCCACATTGCCTAATCAGTCAACCGTTCGATGATAATGAGTTGTAATCTCATAACAAGCTGTTCTGAGGTTCCACATCACTGAATCGGTCAACCGTTCGATGATAATTAGCTGCAATCTAATAACAAGCTGTTCTGAGGTTCCACATCCCTAAATCGCTCAACCGTTCAATGATAATGAGTTGTAATCTCATAACAAGCTGTTCTGAGGTTCCACATCACCGAATAGATCAACCTTTTGATGATAATCAGCTGTAATCTCATAACAAGCTATTCTGAGGTTCCACATCACCGAATCAATCGACCCTTCGATGATAATGAGCTGCAATCTCATAACAAGTTATTCTTAGGTTCCACATCACCATATCGATCAACTGTTTGATGATAATAAGTTGTAATCTCATAACAAGCCGTTCTAAGGCTCCACATCACCGAATCGATTAACCGTTTGATGATAATAAGTTGTAATCTCATAACAAGCCATTCTGAGGTTCCACATCGCCGAATCAATCAATAGTTTGATGATAATGAGTTGTAATCTCTAAACAAGCTATTCTAAGGTTTCACATCACTGAATCGATCAACCATTTGTTGATAATGAGTTGGAATCTTATAAGAAGCCTTTCTGAGGTTCCACATTGCCAAATCGATCAACTGTTCGATGATAATGAGTTACAATCTCATAACAAGCCATGCTAAGGTTCCACATTGCCGATACGATCAACCGTTCGATGATAATCAGCTGCAATCTCATAACAAGCTTTTCTAAGGTTCCACATCGCCAAATTGATCAACTATTAGATGATAATGAGTTGCAATCTCATAACAAGTTGTTCTGAGGTTCCACATCGCCGAATCGGTCAACCATTTTATGATAATGAGTTGTAATCTCATAACAAGCTGTTCTAAGGTTTCACATCGCCAAATCGGTCAACTATTCAATGATAATGAGTTGTAATCTCATAACAAGTCATTCTAAGGTTCCACATCGCCGAATCAGTCAACCATTCGATGATAATTAGTTATAATCTCATAACAAGCTATTTTGAGGTTCCACATCACTAAATCGCTCAATCATTCGATGATAATGAGTTGCAATCTCATAACAAGCTTTTCTAAGGTTCCACATCGCCGAATCAATCAACCGTTCAATGATAATCAGCTGCAATCTCATAACAAGCTATTCTGAGGTTCCACATTGCCGAATTGATCAACGGTTTGATGATAATGAGTTGCAATCTCATAATAAGCTATTCTGAGTTTCCACATCCCTGAATCAATCAACCATTCGATGATAATGAGTTGTAGTCTCATAACAAGCCATTCTGAGGTTCCACATCACCGAATCAATCAACCATTCAATGATAATGAGTTGTGATCTCATAACAAGCCATTCTGAAGTTCCACATCACCGAATCAATCAACCATTCAACGATAATGAGTTGAAATCTCATAACAAGCTGTTCTAAGGTTCCACATCGCTGAATCGATCAATCATTTGATGATATTGAGTTCCAATCTCATAACAAGCTATTCTAAGGTTCCACATCGCCGAATCGATCAACCGGTCGATGATAATGAGTTGCAATCTCATAACAAGCTGTTCTCAGGTTCCACATTGTTGAATCGATCAACCGTTTGATGATAATCAGCTACAATATCATAATAAGCCGTTCTGAGGTTCCACATCGCCAAATCGATCAACCATTAGATGATAATCTGCTGCAATCTCATAACAAGCTATTCTGATGTGCCACATCACCAACTCGATCTACCATTCAATGATAATGAGTTGCAATCTCATAACAAGCTGTTCTGAGGTTCCACATTGCCGAATTGATCAACCGTTTGATGATAATCAACTGCAATCTCATAACAAGCCGGTCTGAGGTTTCACATCGCCGAATCGATCAACCATTTGATGATAATCAGCTGCAATCTCATAACAAGCTATTCTGAGGTTCCACATCACTGAATCAATTAACCGTTTGATGATAATGAGTTGCAATCTCATAACAAACTATTCTGAGGTTCCACATCACCGAATCGGTCAACCGTTCGATGATAATGAGTTGTAATCACATAACAAGATATTCTGAGGTTCCACATCGCCAAATCGGTGAACCGTTCAATGATAATAAGTTGTAATCTCATAACAAGCCGTTCTAAGGTTCCATATTGTTGAATCAGTCAACCGTTCGATGATAATGAGTTGCAATCTCATAACAAGCTATTCTGAGGTTCCACATCGCCGAATCAATCAACCGTTTGATGATAATGAGTTACAATCTCATAACAAGTTGTTTTGAGGTTCCACAATGCCGAATCGGTCAATCGTTTGATGATAATGAGTTGTAATCTCATAACAAGCTATTTTGAGGTTCCACATCACTGAATTGGTCAACCATTCAATGATAATGAGTTGTAATCTCATAACAAGCCATTTTGAGGTTCCACATCACCGAATTGATCAACCGTTTGATGATAATGAGTTGTAATCTCATAACAAGCCATTCTGAGGTTCCACATCGCCAAATCCATCAACCATTTGATGATAATTAGCTGCAATCTCATAACAAGCTATTCTGAGGTTCCACATCACCGAATCGATCAACCGTTCGATGATAATGAGTTGCAATCTCATAACAAGCTGTTCTGAGGTTCAACATCGCCGAATCGATCAACCGTTTGATGATAATCAGCTATAATTTCATAACAAGCCATTCTGAGGTTCCACATCACCAAATTGATCAACCATTTGATGATAATCAATTGTAATCTCATAACAATCTATTTTGAGGTTCCACATCACTGAATCGATCAACCATTTGATGATAATGAGTTGCATTTTCATAACAAGCTGTTCTAAGGTTCCACATTGCCGAATCGATCAACTGTTCGATGATAATCAGCTACAATCTCATAACAAGCTATTCTGAGGTTTCACATTGCCGAATCGATCAACCATTCGATGATAATCAACTGCAATCTCATAACAAATTGTTTTGAGGTTCCACATCGCCGAATCGATCAACCGTTCGATGATAATGAGTTGCAATCTCATAACAAGCTGTTCTAAGGTTCCACATGACCGAATTGGTCAACCGTTTGATGATAATGAGTTGTAATCTCATAACAAGTTGTCTTGAGGTTCCACATCGCCAAATCGGTCAACCGTTCGATGATAATCAGCTGCAATCTCATAACAAGTTGTTCTAAGGTTCCACATCACCGAATCGCTCAACCGTTTGATGATAATGAGTTGCAATCTCATAACAAGCTATTCTGAGGTTCCACATTGCCGAATCAATCAATCGTTTGATGATAATCAGCTATAATCTCATAAAAAGCTATTCTGGGGTTCCACATCGCTGAATCAATCAACCGTTCGATGATAATGAGCTGCAATCTCATAACAAGCTGTTCTGAGGTTCCACATCGCCGAATTGATCAACTGTTTGATGATAATGAGTTGTAATCTCATAACAATCCATTCTGAGGTTCCACATCACCAAATCGATCAACCGTTTGATGATAATGAGTTGTAATCTCATAACAAGCCATTCTGAGGTTCCACCTCACCGAATCAATCAACCGTTCGATGATAATGAGTTGGAATCTCATAACAAACTATTCTTCAATTTTACATTGCTTAATCGATCAACCATTCAATGATAATGATTTGGAATCTCATAACAAGTTGTTCTGAGGTTCCACATCACCGAATTAATCAACCATTCTATGATAATGAGTTACAATCTCATAACAAGCTGCTCTCAGGTTCCACATCACCGAATCGATCAACCATTCGATGATAATGAGTTATAATCTCATAACAAGCTATTCTAAGGTTCCTTATCATTGAATCGATCAACCGTTTGATGATAATCAGCTGTAATTTTATAACAAGCTATTCTAAGGATCCACATCGCCGAATCGATCAACCGTTCGATGATAATGAGTTGTAATCTCGAAACAAGCCGTTCTGAGGTTCCACATCACCAAATCGATCAATTATTCGATGATAATGAGTTGGAATCTCATAAAAAGCCATTCTGAGGTTCCACATCACCAAATCAGTCAAGTGTTCGATGATAATGAGTTGGAATCTCATAACAAGCTATTCTGAGGTTCTAAATTACCAACTGAATCAACCGTTCGGTGATAATGAGTTACAATATCATAACAAGCTGTTCTAATGTTCCACATCGCTGAATCGATCAACCGTTCAATGATAATGAGTTGTAATCTCATAACAAGCCATTCTGAGTTTCCACATCGCCAAATTGATGAACTGTTCGATGATAATCAGCTGCAATCTCATAACAAGCTGTTCTGAGGTTCCACATCGCCGAATCGATCAACCGTGCGATGATAATGAGTTGTAATCTCATAACAAGCCATTCTGAGGTTCCATATCACCGAATTGATCAACTATTCAATGATAATGAGTTGGAATCTCATAACAAGCCGTTCTGAGGTTCCACATCACCGAATCGATGAACCGTTCAATGATAATGAGTTGCAATCTCAAAACAAGTTGTTCTAAAGTTCCACATCACCAAATCGCTCAACCTTTTGATGATAATGAGTTGTAATCTCATAACAAGCCATTTTGAGGTTCCACATCGCCAAATCAATCAACCGTTTGATGATAATCAGCTGCAATCTCATAACAAGCTGTTCTGAGGTTCCACATCGCCAAATCGATTAACCTTTCGATGATAATGAGTTACAATCTCATAACATGCTATTTTGAGGTTCCACATTGCCGAATCGGTCAATCATTTGATGATAATGAGTTGTAATCTCATAACAAGCTATTCTGAGGTTCTGCATCGCCGAATCAATCAACCGTTCGATGATAATGAGTTGTAATCTCATAACAAGCTATTTTGAGGTTCCACATCGCTGAATCAATCAACCGTTCGATGATAATAAGTTGTAATCTCATAATAAGCCCTTCTCAGGTTCCACATCGTTGGATCAATCAACTGTTCAATGATAATCAGTTGGAATCTCATAACAAGCTATTCTGAGGTTCCACATCGCTGAATCGATCAACCATTCGATGATAATGAGTTGCAATCTCATAACAAGTTGTTCTGAGGTTCCACATCACCGAATCGATCAACCGTTTGATGATAATCAGCTGCAATCTCATAACAAGCTGTTATGAGGTTCCACATTGCCGAATCGATTAACCGTTTGATGATAATAAGTTGCAATCTCATAACAAGTTGTTCTGAGGTTCCACATCCCCAAATTGATCAACGGTTTGATGATAATGAGTTGCAATCTCATAATAAGCTGTTCTGAGTTTCCACATCACTGAATCGATCAACCGTTCGATAATAATCAGCTTCAATCTCATAAAAAGCTGTTCTTAGGGTCCACATCACCGAATCGATCAATCATTCGATGATAATCAGCTGTAATCTCATAACAAGCAGTTCTGAGGTTCTACATCACCGAACTGATCAACAGTTCAATGATAATGAGTTGCAATATCATAACAAGCTATTTTGAGGTTCCACATCACTTAATCGGTCAACCACTTGATGATAATAAGTTGTAATCTCATAACAAGCTATTCTAAGGTTCTACATTGCTGAATCAGTCAACTGTTTGATGATAATGAGTTGTAATCTCATAACAAGCCGTTCTGAGGTTCCACATCACCGAATCGGTCAACCGTTCGATGCTAATGAGTTGCAATCTCATAACAAGCTGTTCTGAGGTTCCACATCAATGAATCGATCAACCGTTCGATGATAATGAGTTGTAATCTCATAACAAGCCATTCTGAGGTTCCACATCACCAAATCAATCAACTGTTTGATGATAAAGAGTTGTAATCTCATAACAAGCCATTCTGAGGTTCCACATCACCAAATCGGTCAACGATTTGATGATAATGAGTTGGAATCTCATAACAAGCCCTTCTGAGGTTCCACATTGCCAAATTGATCAACCATTCGATGATAATGAGTTGTAATCTCATAACAAGATGTTCTGAGGTTCCACATCGCCGAATCGATCAACCATTTGATGATAATGAGTTGTAATCTCATAATAAGCCATTCTGAGGTTCCACATCACTGAATTGATCAACCATTTGATGACAATAAGCTCCAATCTCATAACAAGTTGTTCTGAGGTTCCACATTGCCAAATTGATCAACCATTCGATGATAATGAGTTGCAATCTCATAACAAGCTATTCTAAGGTTTCAATTCATCAAATCAATCAACCGTTCGATGATAATCAGCTACAATCTCATAACAAGTCATTCTGAGGTTTCACATTGCCGAATCAATCAACCGTTTGATGATAATCAGTTGCAATCTCATAACAAGCTGTTCCGAGGTTCCACATTGCTGAATCGATCAACCATTTGATGATAATGAGTTGGAATCTCATAACAAGCTATTTTGAGGTTCCACATTGCTGAATCGGTCAAACATTCGATGATAATGAGTTGTAATCTCATAACAAGCTATTTTGAGGTTTCACATCACCGAATAAGTCAACCATTTGATGATAATGAGTTGTAATCTCATAACAAGCCATTTTGAGGTTCCACATCGCTGAATCGGTCAACCGTTTGATGATAATCAGCTATAGTCTCATAACAAGCTGTTCTAAGGTTCCACATAGCCGAATCGCTCAATCGTTTGATGATAATGAGTTGCAATCTCATAACAAGCTATTCTAATGTTCCACATTGCCGAATTGATCAACCGTTCGATGATAATGAGCTGCAATCTCATAACAAGCTATTCTGAGGTTCCACATCACCGAATCGATCAACCATTTGATGATAATGAGTTGCAATCTCATAACAAGCTATTCTGAGGTTCCACATCGCCGAATCGATCAACCGTTTGATGATAATGAGTTATAATCTTATAACAAGCCATTCTAAGGCTCCACATCGCTGAATCGATCAACCGTTCGATGATAATGAGTTGTAATCTCATAACAAGCCATTCTGAGGTTCCACATCACCAAATCAATCAACCGTTCGATGATAATGAGTTGGAATCTCATAACAGGTTGTTCTGAGGTTCCACATCGCCGAATCAATCAACTGTTCAATGATAATGAGTTACAATCTCATAACAAGTTGTACTGAGGTTTCACATCACCAAATTGATCAATTGTTCAATGATAATGAGTTGTAATCTCATAACAAGCCATTTTGAGGTTCCACATTGCCAAATTGATCAACCGTTTGATGATAATCAGCTACAATCTCATAACAAGCTGTTTTGAGGTTCCACATCAGTGAATTGATTAACCGTTTGATGATAATGAGTTGCAATCTCATAACAAACTGTTCTAAGATTCCACATCCCGAATGGATCAATCATTTGATGATAATCAGCTGCAATCTCATAACAAGCCATTCTGAGGTTCCACATCACTGAATCGATGAACCGTTTGATGATAATCAGCTGCAATCTCATAATAAGCTATTCTGAGGTTCCACATCGCTGAATCGATCAACCATTTGATAATAATCAGCTCCAATCTCATAACAAGTTATTTTGACGTTCCACATCACCGAATTGATCAACCATTCGATGATAATGAGTTGCAATCTCATAACAAGCTGTTTTGAGGTTCCACATCACCGAATCGATCAACCATTTGATGATAATGAGTTGTAATCTCATAACAAGCTGTTCAAAGGTTCCACATCACCAAATCGGTCAACCATTCGATGATAACAAGTTGTAATCTCATAACAAGCCATTTTGAGGTTCCACATCACCGAATCGGTCAACCATTTGATGATAATGAGTTGCAATCTCATATCAAGTTATTCTGAGGTTCCACATTGCCGAATCAATCAACCATTTGATGATAATGAGTTGTAATCTCATAACAAGCCATTCTGAGGTTCCACATTGACGAATCGATCAACCGTTTGATGATAATAAGTTGTAATCTCATAACAAGCCATTCTAAGGTTCCACATCGCCGAATTGATCAACCGTTCGATGATAATGAGTTGGAATCTCATAACAAGTCATTTTGAGGTTCCACATTGCCGAATCGATCAACCGTTTGATGATAATGAGTTGCAATCTCATAACAAGCTATTCTGAGGTTCCACATCGCTGATTCGATCAACTGTTCGATGATAATGACTTGCAATCTCATAACAAGGCGTTCTAAGGTTCCACATTGCCAAATTGATCAGCCGTTTGATGATAATCAGCTGTAATCTCATAACAAGATGTTTTGAGGTTCCACATCGTTGAATCAATCAACCGTTTGATGATAATGAGTTGTAATCTCATAACAAGCTGTTCAAAGGTTCCACATCGCCAAATTAATCAACCGTTCGATGATAATGAGTTGCAATCTCATAACAAGCTATTTTGAGATTTCACATCACTGAATCGATCAACCGTTCGATGATAATGAGTTACAATCTCATAACAAGATATTCTTAGGTTTCACATCACTAAATCAGTCAACCGTTCGATGATAATGAGTTGCAATCTCATAACAAGCCATTCTGAGGTTCCACATCGCCGAATCAATCAACCGTTCAATGATAATGAGTTGGAATCTCATAACAAGCCATTCTGAGGTTCCACATCACCAAATTTATCAACCGTTTGATGATAATGAGTTGCAATCTCATAACAAGCTGTTCTGAGGTTCCACATCACCAAATCGATAAACCGTTCGATGATAATGAGTTGTAATCTCATAATAAGGCATTTTGAGGTTCCACATCGCTGAATCGATCAACCGTTTGATGTTAATCAGCTGCAATCTCATAACAAGTTGTTCTGAGGTTCCACATCACCAAATCGATCAACCATTCAATGATAATGAGTTGCAATCTCATAACAAGCTATTTTAAGGTTCCAATTCACCGAATCGATCAACCGTTCGATGATAATCAGCTGCTATCTCATAACAAGCTGTTCTGAGGTTCCACATCACTGAATCCATCAACCGTTTGATGATAATCAGCTGCAATCTCATAACAAGATATTTTGAGGTTCCACATCGCCGAATCGATCAACCGTTTGATGATAATGAGTTGTAATCTCATAACAAGTTGTTCTGAGGTTCCACATTGCCGAATCGATCAAATGTTTGATGATAATGAGTTGTAATCTCATAACAAGCTGTTCTGAGGTTTCACATCACCGAATTGGTCAACCATTCGATGATAATGAGTTTTAATCTCATAACAAGCCATTCTGAGGTTCCACATTGCCGAATCAGTTAACCATTCAATGATAATCAGCTATAATCTCATAACAAGCTGTTTTAAGGTTCCACATCGCCGAATCGCTCAATTGTTTGATGATAATGTGTTGCAATCTCATAACAAGCTATTCTGATGTTCCACATCGCCGAATTGATCAACTGTTTGATGATAATCAGCTACAATCTCATAACAAGCTGTTCTGAGGTTCCACATCACCAAATCGATCAACCATTCGATGATAATGAGTTACAATCTCATAACAAGCTATTCTGAGGTTCCACATCATCGAATCAATCAATGGTTTGATGATAATGAGTTGTAATTTCATAACAAGCCATTCTGAGGCTCCACATCGCCAAATCTCATAACAAGCCGTTCTAAGATTCCACATCACCAAATCGATCAACCGTTCGATGATAATGAGTTCGATTCTCATAACAAGCTATTCTAAGGTTCCACATCGCCGAATCGATCAACCGTTTGATGATAATGAGTTACAATCTCATAACAAGTTGTTCTGAGGTTCCACATTGCCGAATCGATCAACCATTCAATGATAATGAGTTGTAATCTCATAACAAGCCATTCTGAGGTTCCACATCACTGAATTGATCAACCGTTCGATGATAATCAGCAACAATCTCATAATAAGCTATTCTAAGGTTCCACATCACCAAATTGATCAACCGTTTGATGATAATGAGTTGCAATCTCATAACAAGCTGTTCTGAGGTTCCACATCACTGAATCGATCAACCATTTGATGATAATCAGCTGCAATCTCATAACAAGCCATTCTGAGGTTCTACATCACTGAATCAATCAACCGTTCAATGATAATCAGCTGTAATCTCATAACAAGCTGTTATGAGGTTCCACATTGCCGAATCAATCAACCATTCCATGATAATGAGTTGCAATCTCATAACAAGCTGTTCTAAGGTTCCACATCACCAAATTGATCAACCATTTGATGATAATCTGCTACAATCTCATAACAAGCCGTTCTGAGGTTGCACATCGCTGAATCGATCAACCGTTTGATGATAATCAGCTGCAATCTCATAACAAGTTGTTCTGAGGTTCCACATCGCCGAATTGATCAACCATTCGATGATAATGTGTTGTAATCTCATAACAAGCTATTATGAGATTCCACATCACCGAATCGATCAACCGTTTAATGATAATGAGTTGTAATCTCATAACAAGCTATTCTGAGGTTCCACATTGCCGAATCGGTCAACCATTTGATGATAACAAGTTGTAATCTCATAACAAGGCATTCTGAGGTTCCACATCACCAAATCGATCAACCATTCGATGATAATGAGTTGCAATCTCATAACAAGCTATTCTTAGGTTCCACATCACCGAATCAATCAATCGTTTGATGATAATGAGTTGTAATCTCATAACAAGCCATTCTGAGGTTTCACATCACCGAATCAATCAACCATTCGATGATAATGAGTTGTAATCTAATAACAAGCCGTTCTAAGGTTCCACATCGCCGAATTGATCAACTGTTCAATGATAATGAGTTGGAATCTCATAACAAGTCATTCTGAGGTTCCACATCACCGAATCAATGAACCGTTCGATGATAATGAGTTGCAATCTCATAACAAGCTATTCTGAGGTTCCACATCACCGAATCGATCAACCGTTCGATGATATTGAGCTGTAATATCATAAGAAACCATTCTGAGGTTCCACATCACCAAATTGATCAACCGTTCGATGATAATCAGCTACAATCTCATAACAACCCATTCTAAGGTTCCACATCATCGAATCAGTCTACCGTTTGATGATAATGAGTTGCAATCTCATAACAAGCTGTTCTGAGGTTCCACATCACCGACTCAATCAACCATTAGATGATAATTAGTTGCAATCTCATAATAAGTTGTTTTGAGGTTCCACATCGCCGAATCGATCAACCGTTCAATGATAATGAGTTGCAATCTCATAACAAGCTGTTCTAAGGTTCCACATTGCTGAATTGGTCAACCGTTCGATGATAATGAGATGTAATCTCATAACAAGCTATTATGAGGTTTTTCATTGCCAAATCGGTCAACCATTTGATGATAATGAGTTATAATCTCATAACAAGCTGTTCTGAGGTTCCACATTGCCAAATTGGTCAACCGTTTGATGATAATGAGTTGAAATCTCATAACAAGTTGTTCTGAGGTTCCACATCCCTGAATCGATCAACTGTTGATGATAATGAGTTGTAATCTCATAACAAGCCATTCTGAGGTTTCACATCGCTGAATCGATCAACCATTCAATGATAATGAGTTGTAATTTCATAACAAGCCATTCTGAGGTTCCACATCGCAAAATCGATCAACCATTTGATGATAATGAGTTGGAATCTCATAACAAGCCATTCTGAGTTTCCACATCGCCAAATCGATCAACCGTTCGATGATAATGAGTTGCAATCTCATAACAAGCTATTCTAAGGTTCCACATCACCAAATTGATCAACCATTCGATGATAATGAGTTGTAATTTCATAACAAGCCATTCTGAGGTTCCACATCGCTGAATCAATCAACTGTTCAATGATTATCAGCTGCAATCTCATAACAAGCTATTCTAAGGTTCCACATTGCCGAATTGATCAACCATTCGATGATAATGAGTTGCCATCTCATAACAAGCTATTCTGAGGTTCCACATCACCGAATCGATCAACCGTTCGATGATAATTAGTTGCAATCTCATAACAAGCTATTCTGAGGTTACACATCACCGAATCGATCAACCCTTTGATGATAATGTGTTGTAATCTCATAACAAGCCATTCTGAGGTGTCACATTGCCGAATCGATCAACCGTTTGATGATAATGAGTTGTAGTCTCATAACAAGCTATTCTGAGGTTCCACATCGCCGAATCGATCAACATTCGATGATAATGAGTTGCAATCTCATAACAAGTTGTTCTGAGGTTCCACATTACTGAATCAATCAACCGTTCAACGATAATGAGTTGTAATCTCTTTATAATCCATTCTGAGGTTCCACATCGCTGAATCGATCAACCATTCAATGATAATACGCTACAATCTCATAATAAGCTATTTTGAGGTTCCACATCGCTGAATCGATCAACTGTTCAATGATAATGAGTTGCAATCTCATAACAAACTATTCTGAGGTTCCACATTGCCGAATTGATCAACCATTTGATGATAATCATCTGCAATATCATAACAAGCCATTCTGAGGTTCCACATTGCCAAATCGATCAACCGTTCGATGATAATTAGCTGCAATCTCATAACAAGCTATTCTGAGGTTCCACATTGCCAAATCGATCAACCTTTCAATGATAATGAGTTGTAATCTCATCACAAGCTGTTCTCAGGTTCCACATTGCCAAATCAATCAACCATTCGATGATAATCAGCTGCAATCTCATAAAAAGCCATTTTGAGGTTCCACATCACTGAATCGATCAACCGTTTGATGATAATCAACTGTAATCTCATAACAAGCTGTTCTGAGGTTCCACATCACTAAATCGATCAACCGTTCGATGATAATGAGTTGTAATCTTATAACAAGCTGTTCTAAGGTTCCACATCACCAAATCAGTCAACCATTCGATGATAATGAGTTGTAATCTCATAACAAGCTTTTTTGAGGTTCCACATCACTGAATCGGTCAACCATTCGATGATAATGAGTTGCAATCTCATAACAAGCTGTTCTAAGGTTCCACATTCCTAAATCGATCAACCATTTGATGATAATGAGTTGTAATCTCATAACAATCTATTCTGAGGTTCCACATCGCCGAATCGATCAACCGTTCGATGATAATAAGTTGTAATCTCATAACAAGCCATTCTGAGGTTCCACATCTCTGAATAGATCAATCATTCGATGATAATGATTTGTAATTTCATAACAAGCCATTCTGAGGTTCCACATCGCCAAATCGATCAACTATTCGATGATAATGAGATGGAATCTTATAACAAGCCGTTATGAGGTTCCACATGACCGAATCAATCAACCATTCAATGATAATGAGTTGCAATCTTATAACAAGCTGTTCTGAGGTTCCACATCACCAAATCGATCAAGCGTTTGATGATAATGAGTTGTAATCTCATAACAAGTCATTTTTAGGTTCTACATCACCAAATCGATCAACCGTTTGATGATAATCAACTGCAATCTCATAACAAGCTATTTTGAGGTTCCACATCACCGAATCGATCAACCTTTCAATGATAATGAGTTGCAATCTCATAATAAGCTATTCTAAGGTTCCACATTGCTGAAATGATCAACCATTCGATCATAATCAGCTGCAATCTCATAACAAGCCATTCTGAGGTTCCACATCGCCGAATCGATCAACCGTTCAATGATAATCAACTGTAATCTCATAACAAGTTGTTTTGGGGTTCCACATCGCTGAATCAATCAACCATTCGATGATAATGAGTTACAATCTCATAACAAGCTATTCTAAGTTTCCACATCGCCGAATCAATCAACCGTTCGATGATAATCATCTGTAAACTTATAACAAGCCGTTCTGAGGTTCCACATCACCGAATCGATCAACTATTTAATGATAATTAGCTGCAATCTCATAACAAGTTGTTCTGAGGTTCTACATTGCCTAATCGATCAACTGTTTGATGATAATGAGTTACAATCTCATAACAAGCTATTCTGAGGTTCCACATCACCGAATTGGTCAACTGTTTGATGATAATGAGTTATAATCTCATAACAAGCTATTCTGAGGTTCTGCATCACCAAATCGGTCAACCGTTCAATGATAATGAGTTGTAATCTCATAATAAGCTATTCTGAGGTTCCACATTGCCGAATCGGTCAACCGTTTGATGATAATGAGTTGCAATCTCATAACAAGTTGTTCTAAGGTTCCACATTATCGAATCGATCAACCGTTCAATGATAATAAGTTGTAATCTCATAACAAGACATTCTAATGTTCCACATCACTGACTCGATCAACTGTTCGATGATAATAAGCTGTAATCTTATAACAAGCCATTCTGAGGTTCCACATCACCGAATCAATCAACCGTTTGATGATAATGAGTTGGAATCTCATAACAAGCCATTCTGAGGTTCCACATCGCCGAATCGATCAACCGTTTGATGATAATGAGTTGCAATCTCATAACAAGATGTTCTAAGGTTCCACATCACTGAATCGATCAACTGTTCGATGATAATGAGTTGTAATCTCATAACAAGATTTTTTGAGGTTCCACATCACCGAATTGATCAACCATTCGATGATAATCAGTTGTAATCTCATAACAAGTTGTTCAGAGATTTCACATCGCCAAATCGATCAACTATTTGATGATAAGGAGTTAAAATCTCATAACAAGCTGTTCTTAGGTTCCACATCACCAAATCGATCAAACGTATGATGATAATTAGCTGTAATCTCATAACAAGCCATTCTAAGGTTCCACATCGCCGAATCGATCAACCATTCGATGATAATCTGCTACAATCTCATAACAAGCTATTTTGAGGTTCCACATCACTGAATCAATCAACCATTTGATGATAATGAGTTGCAATCTTATAACAAGCTATTTTGAGGTTCTACATCACTGAATCGGTCAACCGTTTGATGATAATGAGTTGTAATCTCATAACAAGCTATTCTGAGTTTCCACATATCCAAATCGGTCAACCATTCGATGATCATGAGTTCTAATCTCATAACAAGCCATTCTAAGGTTCCATATCACTGAATCGATCAATCGTTTGATGATAATCAGCTGTAATCTCATAACAAGCTGTTCTAAAGTTCCACATTGCCGAATCACTCAACCATTCAATGATAATGAGTTGCAATCTCATAACAAGTAGTTTTGAGGTTCCACATCACCGAATCGATCAACTATTCGATGATAATCAACTGCAATCTCATAACAAGCTCTTCTAAGGTTCCACATCGCCGAATCAATCAACTGTTTGATGATAATGAGTTGCAATCTCATAACAAGCTATTCTGAGGTTCCACATCACTGAATTGATCAACTGTTTCATGATAATGAGTTGTAATCTCATAACAAGCTGTTGTGAGGTTACACATCGCCGAATCGATCAACCATTCGATGATAATGAGTTGTAATCTCATAACAAGCTTATTTGAGGTTCCACATCATCGAATCAATCAACCGTTCGATGATAATGAGTTGGAATCTAATAACAAGCTATTCTGAGGTTCCACATTGCCGAATTGATCAACTGTTCGATGATAATGCGTTGCAATCTCATAAGAAGCTATTCTGAGGTTCCACATTGCTGAATCGATCAACCGTTCGATGATAATGAGTTGTAATCTCGTAACAAGCCATTCTGAGGTTCCACATTGCCAAATCGATCAACCGTTCGATGATAATTAGCTGCAATCTCATAATAAGTTGTTTTGAGGTTCCACATCGCCGAATCGATCAACCGTTCGATGATAATCAACTACAATCTCATAACAAGTTATTTTGAGGTTCCACATTGCCGAATCGATCAACTGTTTGATGATAATGAGTTGCAATCTCATAACAAGCTATTCTGAGGTTCCACATCGCTGATTCGATTAACCATTCAATGATAATCAACTGCAATCTCATAACAAGCCATTCTGAGGTTCCACATCACCAAATCGATCAACCATTTGATGATAATCAGCTGTAATCTCATAACAAGTTGTTTTGATGTTCCACATCACCAAATCGATCAACAGTTTGATGATAATGAGTTGCAATGTCATAACAAGTTGTTCTGAGGTTCCACATCGCTGAATCGATCAACCATTTGATCATAATGAGTTGGAACCTCATAACAAGCTGCTCTGAGGTTCCACATCACTGAATCGATCAACCGTTCAATGATAATGTGTTGCAATCTCATACCAAGCCATTCTGAGGTTCCACATTGCCGAATCGGTCAACCGTTTGATGATAATAAGTTGCAATCTCATAACAAGCTCTTCTGACGTTCCACATTGCCGAATTGATCAACCGTTCAATGATAATAAGTTGTAATCTCATAACAAGCCGTTCTAAGGTTTCACATCACCAAATCGATCAACCGTTTGATGATAATGAGTTGTAATCTCATAACAAGCCATTCTGAGGTTCCACATTGCTGAATCGATCAACCATTTGATCATAATGAGTTGGAATCTCATAACAAGCTGCTCTGAGGTTCCACATCGCTGAATCGATCAACCATTTGATGATAATGAGTTGCAATCTTATAACAAGCTATTCTGAGGTTCGACATCACCGAATCGATCAACCATTTGATGATAATGAGTTGTAATCTCATAACAAGCCATTCTAAGGTTCCACATCGCCAAATTGATCAACCATTTGATGATAATTAGCTACAATCTCATAACAAGCTATTCTAAGTTTCCACATCGCCGAATCGATCAACCATTCGATGATAATGAGTTGCAATCTCATAACAAGCTATTCTGAGGTTCCACATTGCCGAATCGATCAACCATTTGATGATAATCAGTGGCAATCTCATAACAAGCCATTTTGAGGTTCCACATCACCGAATCGATCAACCATTTAATGATAATCAGCTGCAATCTCATAACAAGCTATTTTGAGTTTCCACATCACTGAATCAATCAACCACTCGAGAATAATGAGTTGCAATCTCATAACAAGTTATTATGAGGTTCCACATCCCTGAATCGATCAACCATTTGATGATAATGACTTGTAATCTCGTAACAAGCCATTCTGAGGTTCCACATTGCTGAATCGGTCAACTGTTCGATGATAATCAACTGCAATCTCATAACAAGCTGTTCTGAGGTTCCACATTGCCAAATTGCTCAACTGTTCGATGATAATGAGTTGCAATCTCATAACAATCTATTCTGAGGTTCCACATCACCGAATCGATCAACCATTTGATGATAATCAGCTACAATCTCATAAAAAGCTATTCTGAGGTCCCACATTGCTGAATCGATCAACTGTTCAATGATAATGAGCTACAATCTCATAACAAGTTGTTCTGAGGTTTCACATCGCCAAATCGATCAACCATTTGATGATAATGAGTTGTAATCTCATAACAAGCCATTTTGAGGTTCTACATCGTTGAATTGATCAACTGTTTGATGATAATTATTTGTTATCTCATAACAAGCCATTTTGAGGTTCCTCATCGCTGAATCGATCAACCGTTTGATGATAATGAGTTGGAATCTCATAACAAGCTATTTTGAGGTTCCACATCGCTGAATCGATCAACTGTTCAATGATAATGAGTTGGAATCTCATAACAAGCTATTTTGAGGTTCCACATCACTGAATCGATCAACTGTTCAATGATAATGAGTTGGAATCTCATAACAAATTGTTCTAAGGTTCCACATCGCCCAATCGATCAACCGTTCGATGATAATGAGTTGCAATCTCATAACAAGTTGTTCAGAGGTTCCACATCACCAAATTTATCAACTGTTCGATGATAATGAGTTGGAATCTCACAACAAGCCATTCTAAGGTTCCACATCACCGAATCGATCAATCATTTGATGATAATGAGTTGCAATCTCAAAACAAGCTGTTCTAAGGTTCCACATCATTGAATCACTCAACCATTCGATGATAATGAGTTGTAATCTCATAAAAAGCTATTCTGAGGTTCCACATCACTGAATCGATCAACCGTTTGATGATAATCAGCTACAATCTCATAACAAGCTATTCTAAGGTTCCACATCGCTGAATCGATCAACCGTTTGATGATAATGACTTGCAATCTCATAACAAGCTATTCTGAGGTTCCATATTGCTGAATCAATCAACCGTTCGGTGATAATCAGCTGCAAACTAATAACAAGCCATTTTAAGGTTCCACATCGCTGAATCAATGAACCGTTTGATGATAATCAGCTGTAATCTCATAAAAAGCTATTCTGAGGTTCCACATCACCGAATCGATCAACCGTTCAATGATAATGAGTTGCAATCTCATAACAAGCTGTTCTGAGATTCCCCATCACTGAATTGGTCAACCATTCGATCATAATCAGCTGTAATCTCATAACAAGCCATTCTAAGGTTCCACATCGCCGAATCGGTCAACTGTTCGATGATAATCAGCTGCAATCTCATAACAAGCTGTTCTGAGCTTCCACATCACTGAATCGGTCAACCGTTTGATGATAATTAGCTACAATCTCATAACAAGCTATTCTGAGGTTACACATCGCCAAATCACTCAACCATTCGATGATAATGAGTTGCAATCTCATAACAAGCTATTCTGAGGTTCCATATCACCGAATTGATCAACCATTCGATGATAATCAGCTGTAATCTCATAACAAGCTGTTTTGAGGTTCCACATCGCTGAATCGATCAACCATTTGATGATAATGAGTTGCAATTTCATAACAAGCTATTCTAAGGTTCCACATCGCTGAATCAATCAACCGTTTGATGATAATGAGTTGTAATCTCATAACAAGTCATTCTGAGGTTCCACATCACCGAATCAATCAACCGTTCAATGATAATGAGTTTTAATCTCATAACAAGCTATTCTAAGGTTCCACATTGCTAAATCGATCAATCATTTGATGATAATGAGTTGGAATCTCATAACAAGCCATTCTGAGGTTCCACATCATTGAGTCGATCAACCGTTTGATGATAATCAGCTGCAATCTCATAACAAGCTGTTCTGAGGTTCCACATCACCATCAACCGTTTGATGATAATGAGTTGCAATCTCATAACAAGTTGTTCTGAGGTTCCACATCACCGAATCGATCAACCATTCGATGATAATCATCTCCAATCTCATAACAAGTTGTTCTGATGTTCCAAATCACCGAATCGATCAACTATTCGATGATAATCAGTAACAATCTCATAACAAGCTATTTTGAGGTTCCACATCACTCAATCAATCAACCGTTTGATGATAATGAGTTGCAATCTCATAACAAGCTATTCTGAGGTTCCACATCACTGAATCGATCAATCGTTTGATGATAATCAGCTGCAATCTCATAACAAGCCATTCTGAGGTTCCACATCGCCAAATCAATCAACCATTCGATGATAATTAGTTGCAATCTCATAACAAGCCTTTCTGAGGTTCCACATCACCGAATCAATCAATCGTTAGATGATAATGAGTTGCAATCTCATAAAAAGCTCTTATGAGGTTCCACATCGCCAAATCGGTCAACTATTCAATGATAATGAGTTGTAATCTCATAACAAGCTATTCTGAGGTTCTACATCGCTAAATTGGTCAACCGTTCAATGATAATGAGTTGTAATCTCATAACAAGCTATTTTGAGGTTCCACATCACCAAATTGGTCAACCATTCGATGATAATGAGTTGCAATCTCATAACAAGCTATTCTGAGGTTTTACATTACCGAATCGATCAACCGTTTGATGATAATGAGTTGTAATCTCATAAAAAGCCATTCTGAGGTTCTACATCACCAAATCGATGAACTATTTGATGATAATGAGTTGTAATCTCATAACAAGCCATTCTAAGGTTCCACATTGCTGAATGGGTCAACCGTTTGATGATAATGAGTTGGAATCTCATAACAAGCTGTTCTGAGGTTCCACATTGCCGAATTGATCAACGGTTCAATGATAATGAGTTGCAATCTCATAACAAGCTATTCTGAGGATCCACATCGTTGAATCGATCAACCGTTTGATGATAATGAGTTGCAATCTCATAACAAGCTATTCTGAGGTTCCACATTGCTTAATCAATCAACCGTTTGATGATAATGAGTTGCAATCTCATAACAAGCTATTATAAGGTTCCACATCGCCGAATCTATCAACCATTTTATGATAATCAGCTGCAATCTCATAACAAGCCGTTCTGAGGTTCCACACCACCGAATCAATCAACTGTCCAATAATAATCAGCTGTAATCTCATAATAAGCTAATCTAAGGTTCCACATCGCCGAATTGATCAACCGTTCAATGATTATCAGCTGCAATCTCATAACATGCTATTCTGAGGTTCCACATCGCCTAATCACTCAACCGTTCGATGATAATGAGTTGTAATCTCATAACAAGTTGTTCTGAGGTTCTGCATCACTGAATCGGTCAACCGTTTGATGATAATGAGTTGTAATCTCATAACAAGCCATTCTGAGGTTCCACATCACCGAATCGGTCAACTATTTGATGATAATGAGTTACAATCTCATAACGAGCTATTCTGAGGTTTGACATCACCAAATCGATCAACCGTTCGATGATAATGAGTTGTAATCTCATAACAAGCCGTTCTGAGGTTCCACATCGCTGAATCGGTCAACCATTCAATGATAATGAGTTGGAATCTCATAACAAGCCGTTCTGAGGTTCCACATCACCGAATTGATCAATCGTTCAATGATAATGAGTTGCAATCTCATAAAAAGCTGTTCTGAGGTTCCACATCGCCGAATCAATCAACCGTTCGATGATAATCAGCTGCAATCTCATAACAAGCCATTCTGAGTTTCCACATTGCCAAATCGATCAACAGTTTGATGATAATCAGCTACAATCTCATAACATGCTATTCTGAGATTCCACATCACTGAATTGATCAACCGTTTGATGATAATTAGCTGGAATCTCATAACAAGCCGTTCTGAGGTTCCACATCGCCGAATCGATCAATCGTTTGATGATATTCAGCTGTAATCTTATAACAAGTTGTTCTGAGGTTCCACATCACCGAATTGATCAACCGTTCGATGATAATGAGTTGCAATCTCATAACAAGCTATTCTAAGGTTCTACATCACTGAATCGGTCAATTGTTTGATGATAATTAGTTGTAATCTCATAACAAGCTATTCTAAGGTTCCACATCGCCGAATAGGTCAACTGTTTGATGATAATGAGTTGTAATCTCATAACAAGCTATTCTGAGGTTTCACATCACCGAATCGGTCAACCGTTTGATGATAATGAGTTCCAATCTCATAACAAGCTGTTGTGAGGTTCCACATTGCCAAATCGATCAACCGTTCGATGATAATGAGTTGTAATCTCATAACAAGCCATTCTGAGGTTCCACATCACCAAATGGATCAACCGTTTGATGATAATGAGTTGTAATCTCATAACAAGTCTTTCTGAGGCTTCACATCACCGAATCGATCAACCGTTCAATGATAGTGAGTTGGAATCTCATAAAAAGTCATTCTGAGGTTCCACATCACCGAATCGATCAACTGTTCGATGATAATGAGTTGCAATTACATAACAAGTTGTTCTGAGGTTCCACATCACTGAATCGGTCAACCATTCGATGATAATGAGTTGTAATCTCATAACAAGCTATTTTGAGGTTTCGCATCGCTGAATCGGTCAATCATTTGATGATAATGAGTTATAATCTCATAACAAGCCGTTCTAATGTTCCACATCAACAAATTGGTAAACCGTTCAATGATAATCAACTGCCATCTCATAACAAGTTGTTCTGAGGTTCTACATCACTGAATCAATCAACCATTTGATGATAATAAGTTGCAATCTAATAACAAGCTATTCTGAGGTTCCACATCACTAAATCGGTCAACCGTTCGATGATAATGAGTTGTAATCTCATAACAAGTTGTTCTAAGGTTCTGCATTGCCAAATTGTTCAACCGTTCGATGATAATAAGTTGTAATCTCATAACAAGCCATTCTAATGTTCCACATCACCAAATTGGTCAACCATTCGATGATAATGAGTTGCAATCTCATAACAAGCTGTTCTGAGGTTCCACATCATTGACTCGATCAAGCGTTCAATGATAATGAGTTGTAATCTCATAACAAGCCATTCTGAGGTTCCACATTGCCAAATCGATCAACCGTTCAATGATAATGAGTTGTAATCTCATAACAAGCCATTCTGAGGTTCCACATTGCCAAATAGATCAACCATTCGATGATAATGAGTTGGAATCTCATAACAAGCCATTCTGAGGTTCCACATCACCGAATCAATCAACTATTTGATGATAATGAGTTGCAATCTCATAACAAGCTATTCTGAGGTTCCACATCGCCGAATCGATCAACCACTCAATGATAATGAGTTGGAATCTCATAGAAAGCCATTCTGAGGTTCCACATCACCGAATTGATCAACCGTTTGATGATAATGAGTTGTAATCTCATAACAAGCTATTCTGAGGTTCCACATTGCCAAATCGATCAACCATTCGATGATAATGAGTTTTAATCTCATAACAAGCTGTTCTGAGGTTCCACATCATTGAATCGATCAACCGTTTGATGATAATCAGTTGCAATCTCATAACAATTTGTTCTGAGGTTCCACATCACCGAATCGATCAACCATTCGATGATAATGAGTTGCAATCTCATAACAAGCTGTTCTGACGTTCTAATTCACCGAATCGATCAACCGTTTGATGATAATCAGTTGCAATCTCATAACAAGCCATTCTGAGGTTCCACATCGCCGAATCGATCAACCGTTCAATGAAAATCAGCTACAATCTCATAACAAGCTGTTCTAAGGTTCCACATTGCCAAATCGATGAACCGTTTGATGATAATGAGTTGCAATCTCATAACAAGTTGTTTTGAGGTTCCACATCGCCGAATCAGTCAACCGTTCAATGATAATGAGTTGTAATCTCATAACAAGTTGTTCTGAGGTTTCACATCACTAAATTGGTCAACCGTTTGATGATAATGAGTTGTAATCTCATAACAAGCCATTCTTAGGTTCTACATCGCCAAATCGGTCAACCGTTCAATGATAATTAACTACAATCTCATAACAAGCTATTCTAAGGTTCCACATCGCCGAATCGATCAACCGTTTGATGATAATGAGTTGCAATCTCATAACAAGCTGTTCTGAGGTTCCACATCACCGAATCGATAAACCCTTCAATGATAATGAGTTGTAATCTCATAACAAGCCACTCTGAGGTTCCACATCTCTGAATCGATCAACCGTTTGATGATAATGAGTTGTAATCTCATAACAAGCCGTTATGAGGTTCCACATCATTGAATCAATCAACCGTTCGATGATAATCAGCTACAATCTCATAACAAGCTGTTCTAAGGTTCCACATCACCGAATCGATCAACCGTTTGATGATAATCAGTTGTAATCTCATAACAAGCTGTTTTGAGGTTTCACATCGCCGAATCGGTCAACCGTTTGATGATAATGAGTTGTAATCTCATAACAAGTTGTTCTGATGTTTCACATCGCCGAATTGGACAACTGTTTGATGATAATGAGTTGTAATCTCATAACAAGCCATTCTGAGGTTCCACATTGCCGAATAGGTCAACCTTTCGATGATAATCAGCTGCAATCTCATAACAAGTTGTTCTAAGGTTCCACATCACTGAATCGATCAACCATTCGATGATAATGAGTTGCAATCTCATAACAAGCTGTTCTAAGGTTCCACATCGCCGAATCAATCAACTGTTTGATGATAATGAGTAGTAATCTCATAACAAGCCATTCTGAGGTTCCACATTGCCGAATCAATCAACCATTCGATGATAATGAGTTGTAATCTCATAATAAGCTATTCTAAGGTTCCACATTGCTGAATCGATCAACCATTCGATGATAATGAGCTGGAATCTCATAACAAGCTGTTCTGAGGTTCCACATCGCCGAATCAATCAACCATTCAATGATAATGAGTTACAATCTCATAACAAGCTATTCTAAGGTTCCACATCACCGAATCGATCAACCGTTCAATGATAATGAGTTGTAATCTCATAACAAGCCATTCTGAGGTTCCACATTATCGAATCGATCAACCGTTGGATGATAATCAACTGCAATCTCATAACAAGTTGTTCTGAGATTCCACATCACCGAATTGGTGAACCGTTCAATGATAATGAGTTGCAATCTCATAACAAGCTATTCTGAGGTTCCACATCACCGAATCGATCAACCGTTTGATGATAATCAGCTGTAATCTCATAACAAGCCATTTTGAGGTTTGACATTACCAAATCGATCAAATGTTCGATGATAATCAGTTGCAAGCTCATAACAAGCTATTCTGAGATTCCACATCACTGAATCAATCAACCGTTCAATGATAATGAGTTGCAATCTGATAACAAGCTTTTCTGAGGTTACACATCACCGAATCGATCAACCGTTTGATGATAATTAGCTGCAATCTCATAACAAGTCATTTTGAGGTTCCACATCGCCAAATCGATCAACCGTTCGATGATAATCAGCTGCAATCTCATAAAAAGTTGTTATGAGGTTCCTCATCGCCGAATCGATCAACCATTCGATGATAATGAGTTGCAATCTCATAACAAGCTATTCTAAGGTTCCACATCACCGAATCAATCAACCGTTCAATGATAATAAGTTGTAATCTCATAACAAGCTATCCTGAGGTTCCACATTGCTGAATCGATCAATTGTTTGATGATAATGAGTTGTAATCTCATAACAAGCTGTTATAAAAATTGGTCAACCATTCGATGATAATGAGTTGTAATCTCATAACAAGTCATTCTAAGGTTCCGCATCACCAAATAGGTCAACCATTTGATGATAATGAGTTGCAATCTCATAACAAGCTGTTCTAAGGTTCCACATCACCAAATCGATCAACTGTTTGATGATAATGAGTTGTAATCTAATAACAAGCCATTCTGAGGTTCCACATCACCGAATCGATCAACTATTAGATGATAATCAGCTGCAATCTCATAATCAGTTATTTTGAGGTTTCACATTGCCGAATCGATCAACCATTCGATTATAATGAGTTGTAATCTCATAACAAGTTGTTCTAAGTTTTGACATCGCCGAATTGGTCAACCGTTCGATGATAATGAGTTATAATCTCATAACAAGCTGTTCTGAGGTTTTGCATCACTGAATCAGTCAACCGTTCGATGATAATGAGTTGCAATCTCATAACAAGCTATTCTGAGGTTCCACATCGCTGAATCGATCAACCATTTGATGATAATGAGTTGTAATCTCTTAACAAATTATTCTGAGGTTCCACATCGCTGAATTGATCAACTGTTCGATGATAATGAGTTCTAATTTCATAACAAGCCGTTCTGAGGTTCCACATCACAAAATCAATCAACCATTTGATGATAATGAGTTGGAATCTCATAACAAGCAATTCTGAGGTTCCACATTGCTGAATCGATCAACCGTTCAATGATAATGAGTTGCAATCTCATAAAAAGCTGTTCTGAGGTTCCACATCACCGAATCAATCAACCGTTCGATGATAATGTGTTGTAATCTCATAACAAGCCGTTATGAGGTTCTTCATTACCGAATCGATCAACCGTTCGATGATAATGAGTTGCAATCTCATAACAAGCCGTTCTGAGGTTCCACATTGCCAAATCGATCAACTGTTCGATGATAATCAGCTGCAATCTCATAACAAGCTATTCTGAGGTTCCACATCGCCAAATTGATCAACCGTTTGATGATAATGAGTTGTAATGTCATAACAAGCCATTCTGAGGTTCCACATCACTGAATCGATCAACCGTTTGATGATAATGAGTTTGAATCTCATAACAAGTTGTTTTGAGGTTCCACATCGCCGAGTGTTAGGGATTTTTCTTGTATGAATCACAGTGCTTGAAATAACTACTTGAACACCATGCTTCCTAATACTGATTCAGGGACAAGAAAAACCTAATTGCTAAGGACTGGATAAGGTCATTCTTCGCTTTCAAGCTCCACATATACTCAGGCAGGTTTTACCTTTTATGATAACTGTTTACACAGTATGTTATAATGTGGACACTGATTTGCTATGTATCTCTTATGAAACCAACTCATAAATTACCTTGCAACTGACC
>MU226515.1:206083-238002 GCA_018584345.1 Thuja plicata
ATTGATCAACCATTTGATGATAATGAGTTACAATCTCATAACAAGCTATTCTGAGGTTCCACATCGCCGAATCGATCAACCGTTCAATGATAATCAGCTACAATCTCATAACAAGCCATTCTGAGGTTCCACATTGCCGAATCAATCAACCGTTCGATGATAATCAACTACAATCTCATAACAAGTTGTTCTAAGGTTCCACATTGCTTAATTAATCAACCATTCGATGATAATGAGTTGCAATCTCATAACAAACTATTCTAAGGTTCAACATTGCCGAATCGATCAACCATTTGATGATAATCAGTTGCAATCTCATAACAAGCCGTTCTGAGGTTCCACATTGCTGAATTGATCAACTGTTCGATGATAATCAGCTGCAATCTCATAACAAGCTATTTTGAGGTTCCACATTGCCGAATCGATCAACCATTCAATGATAATCAGCTGCAATCTCATAACAAGCTGTTCTGAGGTTCCAAATCACCGAATCACTCAACTGTTTGATGATAATGAGTTGTAATCTCATAACAAGTTGTTCTAAGGTTTTGCATCATTGAATTGGTCAACCATTCGATGATAATGAGTTGTAATCTCATAACAAGCCATTCTGAGGTTCCACATCGCCAAATTAGTCAACCGTTCAATGATAATGAGTTGCAATCTCATAACAAGCTATTCTGTGGTTTGACATCACCAAATCGATCAACCATTTGATGATAATGAGTTGTAATCTCATAACAAGCCATTCTGAGGTTCCACATCGCCAAATCAATCAATCGTTCAATGATAATGAGTTGGAATCTCATAACAAGCCGTTCTGAGGTTCCACTTCACTGAAATGATCAACCATTTGATGATAATGAGTTGGAATCTTATAACAAGCCATTCTGAGGTTCCACATCACCGAATCGATCAACCGTTGGATGATTAAGAGTTGCAATCTAATAACAAGCTGTTCTGAGGTTCCACATCGCCTAATTGATCAACCGTTTGATGATAATCAGCTACAATATCATAACAAGCCATTCTGAGGTTCCACATCGCCAAATCGATCAACCGTTCGATGATAATTAGCTACAATCTCATAACAAACTATTTTGAGGTTGCACATTGTCGAGTCGATCAACTGTTTGATGATAATCAGCTGCAATCTCATATCAAGCCGTTCTGAAATTCCACATCACCGAATCAATCAATCATTCGATGATAATCAACTGCAATCTTATAACAAGCTGTTCTGAGGTTCCACATCACCAAATTGATCAACCGTTCGATGATAATGAGTTGCAATCTCATAACAAGCTATTCTGAGGTTCTACATCGCTGAATTGGTCAACTGTTTGATGATAATGAGTTGTAATCTCATAACAAGCTTTTTAAAGGTTCCACATCGTCGAATCGGTCAACCGTTCAATGATAATGAGTTGCAATCTCATATCAAGTTGTTCTGAGGTTCCACATCACCGAATCGGTCAACCGTTCGATGATAATGAGTTGCAATCTCATAACAAGCTGTTGTGAGGTTCCACATCGCCAAATTGATCAACCATTTGATGATAATGAGTTATAATCTCATAACAAGCCATTCTGAGGTTCCACATTGCCGAATCGATCAACCATTTGATGCTAATTAGTTGTAATCTCATAACAAGCCGTTCTGAGGTTCGACATCGCCGAATCGATCAACCGTTCGATGATAATGAGTTGGAATCTCATAACAAGCCATTCTAAGGTTCCACATCACCGAATCGATCAATTGTTAGATGATAATGAGTTGCAATCTCATAACAAGTTGTTTTGAGGTTCCACATCGCTGAATCGGTCAACCATTTGATGATAATGAGTTGTAATCTCATAACAAGCTATTCTGAGGTTTTTCATAACTGAATTGGTCAACCGTTTGATGATAATGAGTTACAATCTCATAGCAAGCCGTTCTAAGGTTCCACATCGCCAAATCAGTCAACCATTCGATGATAATGAGTTGCAATCTCATAACAAGCTGTTGTGAGGTTCCACATCACCGAATCGATCAACCATTCGATGATAATCAACTGCAATCTCATAACAAGCTATTCTGAGGTTCCACATCACCGAATCGATCAACCGTTCAATGATAATGAGTTGCAATCTCATAACAAGCTGTTCTGAGGTTCCACATTGCCGAATCAATCAACCGTTCAATGATAATGAGTTGTAATCTCATAACAAGCCGTTCTGAGGTTCCACATTGCCAAATCGATCAACCGTTCAATGATAATGAGTTGTAATCTCATAACAAGCCATTCTAAGGTTCTACATCACCAAATTGATCAACCGTTTGATGATAATGAGTTGGAATCTCATAACAAGCCATTCTGAGGTTCCACATCGCCGAATCAATCAACCGTTTGATGATAAAGAGTTGCAATCTCATAACAAGCTGTTCTGAGGTTCCACATCGCCGAATCAATCAACCGTTTGATGATAATGAGTTGCAATCTCATAACAAGCCGTTCTGAGGTTCCACATCACTGAATCGATTAATCCTTTGATGATAATCAGCTACAATCTCATAACAAGCTATTCTAAGGTTTCACATCGCCGAATCGATCAACCATTCGATGATAATGAGTTGCAATCTCATAACAATTTGTTTTGAGGTTCTACATCACTGAATCGATCAACCATTCGATGATAATCTACTGCAATCTCATAACAAAGCTGTTCTAAGGTTGCACATTGCCAAATCAATCAATCATTCGATGATAATCAGCTGCAATCTCATAAGAAGCTATTTTGAGGTTCCACATCACCGAATCGATCAACCGTTCCATGATAATGAGTTGTAATCTTGTAACAAGCTATTCTGAGGTTCCACATCACTGAATCGGTCAACCGTTTGATGATAATGAGTTATAATCTCATAATAAGCTATTCTGAGGTTCCACATCGCCGAATCGGTCAACCATTTGATGATAATGAGTTGTAATCTCATAACAAGCCATTCTGAGCTTCCACCTCGCAGAATCGGTCAACTGTTTGATGATAATCAGCTCCAATCTCATAACAAGCTATTCTTTGGTTCCACATCACTTAATCGCTCTACTGTTCGATGATAATGAGTTGCAATCTCATAACAAGCCTTTCTGAGGTTCCATATTGCCAAATCAATCAACCATTCGATGATAATTAGCTGCAATCTCATAACAAGCTATTTTGAGGTTTCACATCACCGAATCGATCAACCGTTCGATGATAATGAGTTACAATCTCATGACAAGTTGTTTTGAGGTTCCACATCACTAAATCGATCAACCATTTGATCATAATGAGTTGTAATCTCATAACAAGCCATTCTTAGGTTCCACATCACCAAATCGATCAACCATTCGATGATAATGAGTTGTAATCTTATAACAAGCCGTTCTGAGGTTCCACATTGCTGAATCGATCAACCGTTCGATGATAATGAGTTGGAATCTCATAACCAGTTGTTCTGAGGTTCCACATCGCTGAATTGATCAACTGTTTGATGATAATCAACTGCAATCTCATAAAAACCTGTTCTAAGGTTTCACATCACCGAATCGATCAACCGTTCAATGATAATCAACTACAATCTCATAATAAGCTATTCTGAGGTTCCACATCACCAAATCGATCAACCGTTCGATGATAATGAGTTGCAATCTCATAACAAGTTGTTCTAAGGTTCCACATCACCAAATCGGTCAACCGTTGCATGATAATGAGTTGTAATCTCATAACAAGTTGTTCTAAGGTTCCGCATCGGTGAATTGGGCAACTGTTTGATGATAATGAGTTGTAACCTCATAACAAGCCATTTTGAGGTTCCACACAACCGAATTGGTCAACCGTTCGATGATAATGAGTTGCAATCTCATAATAAGCTATTCTAAGGTTCCACATTGCCAAATCTATCAACCGTTCAATGATAATGAGTTGTAATCTCATAACAAGCCATTCTGGGGTTCCACATTGCCGAATTGATCAACCGTTCGATGATAATGAGTTGGAATCTCATAACAAGCCATTTTGAGATTCCACATCACCGAATCGATCAACCGTTTGATGATAATCAGCTGCAATCTCATAACAAGTTGTTTTTAGGTTCCACATCACCGAATTGATCAACCATTCGATGATAATGAGTTGCAATTTCATAACAAGCTATTCTGAGGCTCCAATTCACTGAATTGATTAACCATTCGATGATAATCAGCTACAATCTCATAACAAGCTGTTCTGAGGTTCCACATCACCAAATTGATCAACCGTTTGATGATAATCAGCTACAATCTCATAACAAGCTGTTCTGAGGTTCCACATCGCCAAATCGATCAACCATTTGATGATAATGAGTTGCAATCTCATAACAAGCTATTTTGAGGTTCCACATTGCCGAATTGGTCAACCGTTTAATGATAATGAGTTGTAATCTCATAACAAGTTGTTCTGAGGTTTCACATCGCCAAATCAGTCAACTGTTTGATGATAATGAGTTGTAATCTCATAACAAGCCATTTTGAGGTTCCACATCACCGAATCGATCAACCGTTCGATGATAATCAGCTGTAATCTCATAAAAAGTTGTTCTAAGGTTCCACATCGCCAAATTAGTCAACTGTTTGATGATAATGAGTTGCAATCTCATAACAAGCTATTCTGAGGTTCCACATCGCTGAATCGATCAACCGTTCAATAATATTCAATTGCAATCTCATAACAATCCATTCTGAGGTTCCACATCACCGAATCAATCAACCATTCAATGATAATCAACTGCAATCTCATAATAAACTAGTCTGAGGTTCAACATCACCGAATCGATCAACTGTTCAATGATAATGAGTTGCAATCTCATAACAAGCTTTTCGGAGGTTCCACATCACTGAATCGATCAACCGTTCGATGATAATCAGATGCAATCTCATAACAAGCCATTTTGAGGTTCCACATCGCTCAATAGATCAACCGTTCGATGATAATCAGCTGCAATCTCATAACAAGCTGTTCTGAGGTTCCACATCGCCGAATCGATCAACCGTTCGATGATAATGAGTTGCAATCTCATAACAAGCTGTTCTGAAGTTCCACATCACCGAATCAATCAACCGTTTGATGATAATGAGTTGTAATCTCATAACAAGCTGTTCTAAGGGTCCACATCACTAAATCGGTCAACTGTTCGATGATAATAAGTTGTAATCTCATAACAAGCCGTTCTGAGGTTCCACATCACCGAATTGGTCAACCATTTGATGATAATGAGTTGCAATATCATAAGAAGTTTATCTGAGGTTCCACATCACCGAATCGATCAACCGTTCGATGATAATGAGTTGTAATCTCATAAAAAACCATTCTGAGGTTCCACAATTCGCTGAATTGATCAACTATTAGATGATAATAAGCTGCAATCTCATAATAAGCTTTTGTGAGGTTCCACATTGCCGAATCGATCAACCGTTCGATGATAATGAGTTGCAATCTCATAACAAGCTATTCTAAGTTTTGACATCGCCAAATTGGTCAACCGTTCAATGATAATGAGTTGTAATCTCATAACAAGCTGTTCTGAGGTTCCACATCACCGAATCAGTTAATCGTTAGATGATAATGAGTTGCAATCTCATAACAAGTTGTTCTGAGGTTCCACATTACCGAATCGATCAACTATTTGATGATAATGAGTTGCAATCTCTTAACAAGTTATTCTGAAATTCCACATTGCCGAATCGATAAACCGTTTGATGATAATGAGTTCTAATTTCATAACAAGCCATTTTGAGGTTCCACATCACAGAATTGATCAACCATTCGATGATAATGAGTTGGAATCTCATAACAAGGTGTTCTGAGGTTCCACATCATCGAATCGATCAACCATTCGATGATAACAAGTTGCAATCTCATAAAAAGCTATTCTGAGGTTTGACATTGCCGAATCAATCAAATGTTCGATGATAATGAGTTGTAATCTCATAACATGCCATTCTGAGGTTCCACATCACCGAATCGATCAACCGTTTGATGATAATGAGTTGCAATCTCATAACAAGTTGTTCTGAGGTTCCACATTACCGAATCAATCAATCGTTCGATGATAATGAGTTGCAATCTCATAAATAGCTGTTCTGAGATTCCACATCGCCGAATTGATCAACCGTTTGATGATAATCACTTGCAATCTCATAACAATCTATTCTCAGGTTCCACATCGCCGAATCGATCAATCGTTTGATGATAATGAGTTGCAATCTCATAAAAAGCTATTTCGAGGTTCCACATCGCTGAATCCATCAACCCTTTAATGATAATGAGTTGTAATCTCATAACAAGCCGTTGTAAGGTTCCACATCACTGAATTGATCAAGAGTTTGATGATAATGAGTTGTAATCTCATAACAAGCCATTCTGAGGTTCTACATCATCGAACTGATCAACTGTTCGATGATAATGAGTTGGAATCTCATAACAAGCTATTTTGATGTTCCACATCGCTGAATCGATCAACCGTTCGATGATAATGAGTTGCAATCTCATAACAAGCTCTTTTGAGGTTCCACATTGTCGAATCGATCAACCATTCGATGATAATGAGTTGTAATCTCATAAAAAGCTATTCTGAGGTTCCACATCACCGAATCAATCAACTGTTTGATGATAATCAGCTGGAATCTCATAACAAGTTGTTCTGAGGTTCCACATCGCCGAATCAATCAACCATTCGATGATAATGAGTTGCAATCTCATAACAAGCAATTCTGAGGTTCCACATCGCCGAATCGATCAACCATTCAATGATAATCAGCTGCAATCTCATAACAAGCCATTTTGAGGTTCCACATCGCCGAATCGATCAACCGTTCGATGATAATCAACTGCAATCTCATAACAAGCTATTCTGAGGTTCCACATCACTGAATCGATCAACCATTTGATGATAATGAGTTGCAATCTCATAACAAGCTATTCTAAGGTTTCACATCGCCGAATCGATCAACCATTCGATGATAATGAGTTGTAATCTCATAACAAGCTATTTTGAGGTTCCACATCGCCGAATTGATCAATCATTCGATGATAATGAGTTGTAATCTCATAACAAGCCATTCTGAGGTTCCACATCACTGAATCGATCAACCATTTGATGATAATGAGTTGCAATCTCATAACAAGCTATTCTGAGGTTTCACATTGCCGAATCGATCAACCGTTCGATGATAATGAGTTGTAATCTCATAACAAGCTATTTTGAGGTTCCACATTGCCGAATTGATCAATCATTCGATGATAATGAGTTGTAATCTCATAACAAGCCATTCTGAGGTTCCACATCACCAAATCGATCAATCGTTCGATGATAATGAGTTGGAATCTCATAAAAAGCTATTCTGAGGTTCCACATCGCCGAATCGATCAACTGTTTGATGATAATGAGTTGCAATCTCATAACAAGCTATTCTGAGGTTCCACATCACTAAATTGATCAACCATTCAATGATAATCAGCTGCAATCTCATAACAAGCCATTTTGAGGTTCCACATCATCGAATCAATCAACCGTTTGATGATAATTAGCTGCAATCTTATAAAGAACTATTCTGAGGTTTCACATAACTGAATCGATCAACCGTTCGATGATAATGAGTTGTAATCTCATAACAAGCTGTTCTGAGGTTCCACATCACCGAATAGATCAACCGTTCGATGATAATGAGTTGTAATTTCATAAGAAGCCATTCTGAGGTTCCACATCACCGAATCGATCAACCGTTTGATGATAATGAGTTGAAATCTGATAACAAGCCATTCTAAGGTTCCACATTACCGAATCGATCAACTGTTCGATGATAATGAGCTGCAATCTCATAACAAGTTGTTCTAGGGTTCCACATCACCAAATCGATCAACCATTCAATGATAATGATTTGTAATCTCATAACGAGCCATTCTGAGGTTCCACATCACCGAATTGATCAATCATTCGATGATAATCAGCTGCAATCTCATAACAAGCTATTCTGAGGTTCCACATCGCTGACTCAATCAACCGTTCAATGATAATGAGTTAGAATCTTATAACAAGCTATTCTGAGGTTCCACATTGCCGAATTGATCAACCATTCAATGATAATTAGCTTCAATCTCATAACAAGCCATTTTGAGGTTCCACATCATCAAATCGATCAACTGTTCAATGATAATCAGCTATAATCTCATAACAAGCTGTTCTGATGTTCCACATTGCCGAATCAATCAACCATTTGATGATAATGAGTTGCAATCTCATAACAAGCTATTCTGAGGTTCCACATCACCGAATCGATCAACTGTTCGATGATAATCAGCTGCAATCTCATAACAAGCCATTCTGAGGTTCCACATCCCTGAATCGATCAACCGTTCGATGATAATCAACTGCAATCTCATAACAAGCTATTCTAAGGTTCCACATTGCCAAATCGATCAACCGTTCGATGATAATCAGCTGGAATCTCATAACAAGCTATTCTAAGGTTCCACATCACCGAATTCATCAACCGTTTCATGATAATGAGTTGTAATCTCATAACAAGCTATTCTGAGGTTCCACATAGCCGAATCAATCAACCATTCGATGATAATGAGTAGTAATCTCATAACAAGCCGTTCTAAGGTTCGACATTGCCAAATCGATCAACCATTCAATGATAATGAGTTAGAATCTCATAACAAGCTATTTTGAGGTTCCACATCACCAAATCGATCAACTGTTTGATGATAATGAGTTGCAATCTCATAACAAGCTGTTCTGATGTTCCACATCGCTGAATCCATCAACTATTCCATGATAATGAGTTGTAATCTCATAACAAGCCATTCTGAGGTTCCACATTACCAAATCAATCAACCGTTTGATGATAATTAGCTGTAATCCCATAACAAGTTGTTCTAAGGTTCCACATCGCTGAATTGATCAACCATTCGATGATAATGAGTTGCAATCTCATAACAAGTTGTTTTGAGGCTCCACATCACTGAATGGATCAACCGATTGATGATAATCAGCTGCAATCTCATAACAAGCCATTCTAAGGTACCACATCGCTGAATCGATCAATCGTTCGATGATAATCAGCTACAATCTCATAACAGGCCATTCTGAGGTTCCACATCATCGAATCGTTCAACTTTTTGATTGTAATCAGTTGCAATCTCATAACAAGCTATTTTGAGGTTTGACATCGCTGAATCGGTCAACCATTCGATGATAATGAGTTGTAATCTCATAACAAGTTGTTCTGAGGATCCACATTGCTGAATCAGTCAACCATTTGATGATAATGAGATGTAATCTCATAACAAGCCATTCTGAGGTTCCACATCGTTGAATTGGTCAACCATTCGATGATAATTAGCTGCAATCTCATAACAAGCTATTTTGAGGTTGCACATCGCCGAATCACTCAACCGTTCGATGATAATGAGGTGCAATCTCATAACAAGCTATTCTGAGGTTCCACATCGCCAAATTGATCAACCATTCGATGATAATCAGCTGCAATCTCATAACAAGCTATTCTAAGGTTCCACATCACTGAATCGATCAACCATTCGATGATAATGAGTTGCAATCTCACAACAAGCTATTCTGAGGTTTCACATCACCGAATCGATCAATTGTTCGATGATAATGAGTTGTAATCTTATAACAAGCTATTTTGAGGTTCCACATCGCCGAATTGATCAACCGTTCGATGATAATGAGTTGTAATCTCATAACAAGCCATTCTGAGGTTCCACATCGCCAAATCGATCAATCATTCGATGATAATGAGTTGGAATCTCATAAAAAGCTGTTCTGAGGTTCCGCATCACCGAATCGACCAACCGTTTGATGATAATGAGTTGCAATCTCATAACAAGCTATTCTGAGGTTCCATATCACTGAATCGATCAACCATTCAATGATAATCAGCTGCAATCTCATAACAAGCCATTCTGAGGTTCCACATCACTGAATCGATCAACCGTTTGATGATAATCAGCTACAATCTTATAAAGAGCTGTTTTGAGGTTCCACATCACCGAATCGATCAACAGTTCGATGATAATGAGTTGCAATCTCATAACAAGCTCTTCTGAGGTTCCACATCACTGAATCGGTCAACCATTCAATGATAATGAGTTGTAATCTCATAACAACCTATTCTAAGGTTTTGCATCACTAAATCGGTCAACCATTCGATGATAATGAGTTGTAATCACATAACAAGGCATTCTGAGGTTCCACATCACCAAATCGATCAACCGTTCGATGATAATCAACTACAATCTCATAACAAGCCATTCTGAGGTTCCACATCGTTGAATCGATCAACCGTTTGATGATAATCAGCTGTAATCTCATAACAAGCTATTATGAGGTTCCACATTGCCAAATCGATCAACCGTTCAATGATAATGAGTTGCAATCTCATAACAAGCTATTCTGAGGCTCCAGATTGCCAAATCGGTCAACCGTTCGATGATAATGAGTTGTAATCTCATAACAAGCTATTCTGAGGTTCCACATCATCGAATTGGTTAACCGTTTGATGATAATGAGTTGTAATCTCATAACAAGCCATTCTGAGGTTCCACATCGCCAAATTGGTCAACCGTTTGATGATAATCAGCTGCAATCTCATAACAAGTTGTTCTGAGGTTTCACATCGCCAAATCGCTCAACCATTCGATGATAATGAGTTGCAATCTCATAACAAGCTATTCTAAGTTTCCACATCGCTGAATCGATCAACCGTTTGATGATAATGAGTTTTAATCTCATAACAAGCCGTTCTGTGGTTTCACATCGCTGAATTGATCAACCGTTCAATGATAATGAGTTGTAATCTCATAACAAGCTGCTTTGAGGTTCCACATCACCGAATCGATCAACCATTTGATGATAATGAGTTGGAATCTCATAACAAGCTGTTCTAAGGTTCCACATCGCCAAATCGATCAACCATTCGATGATAATAAGTTCTAATCTCATAAAAAGCTATTCTGAGGTTCCACATTGCTGAATCGATCAATCATTCGATGATAATGAGTTATAATCTCATAACAAGCCGTTATGAGGTTCCACATTGCCGAATCGATCAACCGTTCAATGATAATCAGCTGCAATCTCATAACAAGCTATTCAGAGGTTCCACATTGCTGAATTGATTAACTGTTCAATGATAATGAGTTGCAATTTCATAACAAGCTATTTTGAGGTTCCACATCACTGAATCACTCAACTATTTGATGATAATCAGCTACAATCTCATAACAAGCCATTCTGAGGTTCCACATCGCTAAATCGATCAACCATTCGATGATAATCAGCTGCAATCTCATAACAAGCTGTTCTGAGGTTCCACATCACTGAATCGATCAACTGTTCAATGATAATGAGTTGCAATCTCATAACAAGCTGGTCTGGGGTTCCAGATCGCCGAATCGATCAACCGTTTGATGATAATGACTTGTAATCTCATAACAAGCTATTTCGAGGTTCCACATCGCTCAATCGATCAACCGTTCGATGATAATGAGTTGTAATCTCATAAGAAGTTGTTCTGAGGTTCCACATCACCGAATCCATCAACCGTTCAATGATAATGAGTTGGAATCTCATAACAAGCTATTCTGAGGTTCCACATCACCAAATTGATCAACCGTTTGATGATAATGAGTTGCAATCTCATAAAAAGCTATTCTAAGGTTCCACATTACCGAATCAATCAATCGTTCGATCTTAATGAGTTGTAATCTCATAACAAGCTATTCTGAGGTTCCACATCACCGAATCGATCAACCGTTTGATGATAATCAGCTACAATCTCATAACAAACTATTCTGAGGTTCCACATCACCGAATTGATCAACCGTTCGATGATAATGAGTTGCAATCTCATAACAAGCTGTTCTGAGGTTCCACATCACTGAATCAATCAACTGTTTGATGATAATTAGTTGTAATCTCATAACAAGCCATTTTGAGGTTTGACATCTCCAAATCGATCAATTGTTCAATGATAATTAGCTACAATCTCATAACAAGTTGTTCTAAGGTTCCACATCACTGAATCAATCAACCGTTCGATGATAATGAGTTGCAATCTCATAACAAGCTATTCTGAGGTTTCACATTGCTAAATCGATCAACCGTTCGATGATAATCAGTTACAATCTCATAACAAGCTGTTCTAAGGTTCCACATCGCCAAATCAATCAACTGTTTGATGATAATGAGTTACAATCTCATAACAAGCTGTTCTAAGGTTCCACATCGCCGAATCTGTCAACCGTTTGATGATAATGAGTTGTAATCTCATAACAAGCTATTCTAAGGTTTTGCATCACCGAATCAGTCAACTATTTGATGATAATGAGTTGTAATCTCATAACAAGCCATTCTGAGGTTCCACATCACTGAATCAGTTAATTGTTCGATGATAATTAGTTGCAATCTCATAACAAGTTGTTCTAAGGTTCCACATCGCCAAATTGATCAACCGTTCAGTGATAATGAGTTGTAATCTCATAACAAGCTATTCTGAGGTGCCACATCACCAAATAGATCAACCGTTCAATGATAATGAGTTGTAATCTCAAAATAAGCCATTCTAAGGTTCCACATCGCCGAATCGATCAACCATTCGATGATAATGAGTTGGAATCTCATAACAAGCCATTTTGATGTTTCACATTGCCAAATTGATCAACCGTTTGATGATAATAAGTTACAATCTCATAACAAGCTATTTTGAGGTTCCACATCGCCAAATCAATCAACCGTTCGATGATAATTAGTTACAATCTCATAACAAGCCATTTTGAGGTTCTACATCGCCCAATCGATCAACTGTTCCATCATAATCAGCTGTAATCTCATAACAAGCTGTTCTGAGGTTCCACATCACCGAACCGATCAACCGTTCGATGATAATGAGTTGCAATCTCATAACAAGCTGTTTTGAGGTTCCACATCACCGAATTGGTCAACCTTTCAATGATAATGAGTTGTACTCTCATAACAAGCTATTTTGAGGTTTGACATCGCCGAATCAGTAAACCGTTTGATGATAATGAATTGTAATCTCATAACAAGACGTTCTAAGGTTCCACATCACCAAATTGGTCAACCGTTTGATGATAATCAGCTGTAATCTCATAACAAGCTATTCTGAGGTTCCAGATCAGCGAATCGCTCAACTGTTTGATGATAATGAGTTGCAATCTCATAACAAGTTGTTCTGAGGTTCCACATCACTGAATCGATCAACTATTCGATGATAATCAGCTACAGTCTCATAAAAAGATATTCTAAGGTTCCACATTGCTGAATCAATCAACAATTTGATGATTATGAGTTGCAATTTTATAACAAGCTATTCTGAGGTTCCACATTTCCGAATCGATCAACTGTTCAATGATAATGAGTTGTAATCTCATAAAAAGCCATTCTAAGGTTGCACATCACTGAATCGATCAACCGTTCGATGATAATGAGTTGGAATCTCATAATAAACTCTTCTGAGGCTCCACATCACTTAATTCATCAACCATTCGATGATAATAAGCTGTAATCACATAACAAGCTATTTTCAAGTTCCACATTGCCGAATCGATCAACCGTTCGATGATAATGAGTTGCAATCTCATAACAAGCTATTCTGAGGTTCCACATTACTAAATTGATCAACCGTTCAATGATAATCAGCTAGTATCTCATAACAAGTCATTCTGAGGTTCCACATCACCGAATCGATCAACCGTTTGATGATAATTAGCTGTAACTTCATAACAAGCTATTCTGAGGCTCCACATCGCCGAATCAATCAACCGTTTGATGATAATGAGTTGTAATCTCATAACAAGCTGTTCTGAGGTTCCACATTGCTGAATCAATCAACCGTTCAATAATAATTAGGTTCAATATCATAACAAGTCATTTTGACGTTCCACATGACTGAATCGAACAACCATTCAATGATAATCAGCTGCAATCTCATAAAAAGCTATTCTAAGGTTCCACATCGCTGAATCGATCAACCGTTCAATGATAATGAGTTACAATCTCATAACAAGCTATTTTGAGGTTCCACATCACCAAATCCCTCAACCGTTTGATGATAATGAGTTGTAATCTCATAACAGGCTATTCTGAGGTTCCACATCACCGAATCGGTCAGCCGTTCGATGATAATGAGTTGTAATCTCATAACAAACTATTCTAAGGTTCTACATCACCGAATCAGTCAACCGTTTGATGATAATGAGTTGCAATCTCATAACAAGCTGTTCTGAGGTTCCACATTACCGAATCGGTCAATCATTCGATGATAATGAGTTGTAATCTCATAACAAGCTGTTCTGAGGTTCTACATTGCCAAATTAGTCAACCGTTCGATGATAATGAGTTGCAATGTCATAACAAGCTCTTTTGAGGTTCTAAATCGCCAAATCAGTCAACCGTTCGATGATAATGAGTTGGAATCTCATAACAAGCTATTCTGAGGTTCTACAATGCCAAATTGATCAACCATACGGTGATAATCAGCTGCAATCTCATAACAAGCTATTCTGAGGTTCCACATCATTGAATTGAGCAACCATTCGATGATAATGAGTTGCAATATCATAACAAGCTGTTCTGAGGTTCCACATTGCTGAATCGATCAATCATTGGATGATAATGAGTTGTAATCTCATAACAAGCCATTCTGAGGTTCCACATTGCCAAATTGATCAACCGTTCGATGATAATGAGTTGTAATCTCATAACAAGCTGTTCTGAGGTTCCACATCACCAAATCAATCAACCATTTGATGATAATTACCTGCAATCTCATAACAAGGCATTCTGAGGTTCCACATCACTGAATTGATCAACCGTTTGATGATAATCAGTTGTAATCTCATAACAAGTTATTCTAAGGTTCCACATCACCAAATTAATCAACCGTTCAATGATAATCAGCTACTATCTCATAAAAAGCTATTTTGAGGTTCCACATCATCAAATTGATCAATCGTTTGATGATAATTAGCTGCAATCTAATAACAAGCCGTTCTGGGGTTCCACATCGCCGAATCGATCAACCGTTCGATGATAATCAGCTGTAATATCATAACAAGCCATTTTGAGGTTCCACATCACCGAATCGATCAACCGTTTGATGATAATCAGCTGTAATCTCATAACAAGTTGTTCTAAGGTTCCACATCACCAAATCAATCAACCGTTCGATGATAATGAGTTGCAATCTCATAACAAGCTGTTCTGAGGTTCCACATCTCCGAATCGGTCAACCGTTCGATGATGAGTTGTAATCTCATAACAAGCTGTTCTGAGGTTTCACATCACCGAATCGATTAACCGTTTGATGATAATGAGTTGTAAGCTCATAACAAGTTGTTCTGAGGTTCCACATCGCCAAATCGATCAACCGTTCGATGATAATGAGTTGGAATCTCATAACAAGCCATTTGGAAGTTCCACATCACCGAATTGATTAACCGTTTGATGATAATGAGTTGTAATCTCATAACAAGTCATTCTGAGGTTCCACATCACCAAATCGATCAACAGTTCGATGATAATGAGTTGGAATATCATAACAAGCCATTCTGAGGTTCCACATTGCTGAATCAATCAACCATTCGATGATAATGAGTTACAATCTCATAACAAGCTATTCTAAGGTTCCACATCATCGAATTGATCAACCGTTCGATGATAATGAGTTGTAATCTCATAACAAGCCATTCTCAGGTTCCATATTGCCAAATTGATCAATCGTTCAATGATAATGACTTGCAATCTCATAACAAGTTGTTCTAAGGTTTCACATCGCTGAATCGGTCAACTGTTCAATGATAATGAGTTGTAATCTCATAACAAGTTGTTCTGAGGTTCCACATCACTGAATCAGTCAACCGTTCGATGATAATGAGTTGTAATCTCATAACAATTCATTCTTAGGTTCCACATTGCCAAATCGATCAACTGTTCGATCATAATCAGTTGCAATCTCATAACAAGCTATTCTGAGGTTCCACATCACCAAATCACTCAACCGTTTGATGATAATGAGTTGCAATCTCATAACAAGCTATTCTGAAGTTCCACATCACCGAATCGATCAACCATTTGATGATAATCAGCTGCAATCTCATAACAAGCTATTCTGAGGTTCCACATCGCTAAATCGATCAACCATTTGATGATAATGAGTTACAATCTCATAACAAATTGTTCTGAGGTTCCACATCGCTGAATTGATCAACCGTTCGATGATAATGAGTTGTAATCTCATAACAAGCCATTCTGAGGTTCCAAATCACCAAATTGATCAATCGTTCGATGATAATGAGTTGTAATCTCATAACAAGTTGTTCTAAGGTTCCACAATGCTAAATTGATCAACCGTCGATGATAATGAGTTGGAATCTCATAACAAGCTATTTTGAGGCTCCACATCACCAAATTGATCAACCATTTGATGATAATGAGTTGCAATCTCATAACAGGCTGTTCTAAGGTTCTACATCACCGAATCGGTCAACTGTTCGATGATAATGAGTTGTAATCTCATAACAAGTTGTTCTGAGGTTCCACATCACCAAATCGGTCAACCATTCAATGATAATGAGTTGTAATCTCATAACAAGCCATTCTGAGGTTCCACATCACCGAATCGGTCAACCGTTTGATGATAATGAGCTACAATCTCATAACAAGAAATTCTAAGGTTCCACATCACTGAATCGCTCAACCGTTCAATGATAATGAGTTGCAATCTCATAACAAGCTATTCTAAGGTTCCACATTGCCAAATCGATCAACTGTTCGATGATAATCAGCTGCAATCTCATAACAAGCCGTTCTGAGGTTCCACATAACCGAATTGATCAACCGTTCAATGATAATGAGTTGCAATCTCATAACAAGCTATTCTAAGGTTCCACATTGCCAAATCAATCAACTGTTTGATGATAATGAGTTGTAATCTCACAACAAGCCATTCTGAGGTTTTCCATCGCCAAATTTATCAACCGTTCGATGATAATGAGTTGTAATCTCATAACAAGCCGTTCTGAGGTTCCACATCGCCGAATCGATCTATGTTCGATGATAATGAGTTGGAATCTCATAACAAGCTATTCTGAGGTTCCACATCACTGAATCGATCAAGCATTCAATGATAATGAGTTGCAATTTCATAAAAACCTATTCTGAGGTTCCACATCACCAAATCGATCAACTGTTCAATGATAATAAGTTGTAATCTCATAACAAGTTGTTCTGAGGTTCCACATCGCTGAATCGATCAACCGTTCGATGATAATCAACTGCAATCTCATAACAAGCTATTTTGAGGTTCCACATCACCGAATCGATCAACCGTTTGATGATAATGAGTTGCAATCTCATAATAAGCTATTCTAAGGTTCCACATCACTGAATTGAACAACCGTTTGATGATAATCAACTGCAATCTCATAACAAGCCGTTCTGAGGTTCCACATCGCCGAATCGATCAAATGTTCAATGATAATCAGCTGCAATCTCATAACAAGCTATTCTGAGGTTGCACATCACCGAATCGATCAACCGTTCGATGATAATGAGTTACAATCTCATAACAAGCTATTTTGAGGTTCCACATCGCCGAATCGATCAACCGTTCGATGACAATCAGCTGCAATCTCATAACAAGCCGTTCTGAGGTTCCACATTGCCAAATCAATCAACCATTCAATGATAATCAGGTGCAGTCTCATAACAAGCTATTTTGAGGTTACACATCACTGAATTGATCAACCATTCGATGATAATGAGTTGTAATCTCATAACAAGCCGTTCTGAGGTTCCACATTGCCCAATCGATCAACCGTTCAATGATAATCATCTATAATCTCATGACAAGCTGTTCTGAGGTTCCACATCGCCAAATCACTCAACCGTTTGATGATAATGAGTTGTAATCTCATAACAAGATATTCTGAGGTTCCACATCACCGAATCAATCAACCGTTTGATGTTAATCAGCTACAATCTCATAACAAGCTATTCTAAGGTTCCACATTGCCAAATTGATCAGCCATTCGATGATAATGAGTTGCAGTCTCATAACAAGCTGTTCTGAGGTTCCACATCCCTAAATCGATCAACCGTTTGATGATAATGATTTGTAATCTCATAATAAGCCATTCTGAGGTTCCACATCGCTGAATTGATCAACCATTCGATGATAATGAGTTGTAATCTCATAACAAGCCGTTCTAAGGTTCCACATCACCGAATCAATCAACCGTTTGATGATAATGAGTTGGAAGCTCATAACAAACTATTTTGAGGCTCCACATCACCGAATCGATCAACCATTCGATGATAACGAGTTGCAATCTCATAACAAGCTATTCTAAGGTTCCACATTGCCAAATCGGTCAACCATTCGATGATAATGAGTTGTAATCTCATAAAAAGCTGTTCTGAGGTTCCACATCACCGAATCAGTCAACAGTTTGATGATAATGAGTTGTAATCTAATAACAAGCCGTTCTGAGGTTCCACATCACCGAATCGGTCAACCGTTTGATGATAATTAGCTACAGTCTCATAATAAGCTATTCTAAAGTTCCACACTGCCGAATCACTCAACTATTTGATGATAATGAGTTGCAATCTCATAACAAGCTATTCTGAGGTTCCACATCACTGAATCGATCAACCATTCGATGATAATGAGTTGTAATCCCACAACAAGCCATTCTGAGGTTCCACATCACCGAATCGATTAATCGTTCGATGATAATGGGTTAGAATCTCATAACAAGCTATTCTGAGGTTCCACATCACCGAATCGATCAACCGTTCGATGATAATGAGTTGCAATCTCATAAAAAGCTATTCTGAGGTTCCACATCACCAAATCGAACAATTGTTTAATGATAATGAGTTGTGATCTCATAACAAGTTGTTCTAAGGTTCCACATCACTAAATCAATCAACCGTTTGATGATAATCAGCTGCAATCTCATAACAAGCTATTTTGAGGTTCCACATCGCCAAATCGATCAACCATTTGATGATAATGAGTTGCAATCTCATAACAAGCTGTTCTAAGGTTCCACATCGCTGAATTGATCAACCGTTTGATGATAATCAGCCGCAATCTCATAACAAGCCGTTCTGAGGTTCCATATCACCGAATCGATCAACCGTTCGATGATAATCAGGTGCAATCTCATAACTAGCTATTCTGAGGTTCCACATTGCTGAATCGATCAACCATTCGATGATAATGAGTTGCAATCTTATAACGAGCTATTCTGAGGTTCATCATCACCGAATTGATCAACCATTTGATGATAATCAGCTGCAATCTCATAACAAGCCGTTCTGAGGTTCCACATCACCAAATCAATCAACCGTTTGATGATAATCAGCTGCAATCTCATAACAAGCTATTCTGAGGTTTCACATCACTAAATCGATCAACCGTTTGATGATAATGAGTTGTAATCTCATAACAAGCTATTCTGTGGTTCCACATCACTGAATTGGTCATCCGTTTAATGATAATGAGTTGTAATCTCATAACAAGCTGTTCTAAGGTTCCACATCGCTGAATCAGTCAACCACTCGATGATAATGAGTTGTAATCACATAATAATCCATTCTGAGGTTCCACATGGCTGAATCGATAAACCGTTCGATGATAATGAGTTGCAATCTCATAATAAGCTATTCTGAGGTTCCAAATCGCCGAATCTATCAACCGTTCAATGATAATGAGTTGTAATCTCATAACAAGCCATTCTGAGGTTCCACATCGCCGAATCAGTCAATCGTTCGATGATAATGAGTTTTAATCTCATAACAAGTCATTCTGAGGTTCCACATCACCGAATTGATCAACCGTTCAATGATAATGAGTTGGAATCTCATAACAAGCCATTCTAAGGTTCCACATTGCCGAATCAATCAACCGTTTGATGATAATGAGTTGCAATCTCATAACAAGCTATTCTGAGGTTCTGCATCGCCGAATCAGTTAACCGTTTGATGATAATTAGCTGCAATCTCATAACAATCTGTTCTGAGGTTCCACATTGCCGAATCGATCAACCGTTTGATGATAATGAGTTGTAATCTCATAACAAGCCGTTCTAAGGTTCCACATCACTGAATCGGTCAACTATTTGATGATAATCAACTGCAATCTCATAACAAGCAATTCTAAGGTTCCACATCGTGGAATTGATCAACCGTTCGATGATAATTAGTTGCAATCTCATAACAAGTTGTTCTCAGGTTCCACATCAGCGAATCGATCAACCGTTCGATGATAATGAGCTATAATCTCATAACAAGCTATTTTGTGGTTCCACATCATCGAATTGGTCAACCGTTTGATGATAATGAGTTGTAATCTCATAACAAGCCGTTCTGAGGTTCCACATCACCGAATCAGTCAACCGTTCGATGATAATGAGTTGTAATCACATAACAAGCCATTCTAAGCTCCTACATGGCTGAATCAGTCAACCATTCGATGATAATGAGTTGCAATCTCATAACAAGCTATTCTGAGGTTCCACATTGCCGAATCGATCAACCGTTCAATGATAATGAGTTGGAATCTCATAAAAATCTATTCTGAGGTTCCACATCACCGAATCGCTCAACCGTTCGATGATAATGAGTTTTAATCTCATAACAAGCTGTTCTAAGGTTCTACATCACTGAATCTATCAACTATTCGATGATAATTAGCTGCAATCTCATAAAAAGCTATTCTAAGGTTCCACATTGCCGAATCAATCAACCGTTCGATGATAATGAGTTGCAATCTCATAACAAGTTGTTCTAAGGTTCCACATCACCGAATCGATCAACCATTTGATGGTAATGAGTTGTAATCTCATAACAAGCCATTTTGAGGTTCCACATCGCCAAATCAATCAACCGTTCAATGATAATGAGTTGGAATCTCATAACAAGCCATTCTAAGGTTCCACATCACCAAATCAATCAACCATTCGATGATAATGTGTTGCAATCTCATAACAAGCTATTCTGAGGTTCCACATCACCAAATTGATCAATCGTTCAATGATAATGAGTTGTAATCTCATAACAATTTATTCTAAGGTTCCACATCGCTGAATCAATCAACCGTTTGATGATAATCAGCTACAGTCTCATAAAAAGCTGGTCTAAGGTTCTACATCACTGAATCAATCAACCGTTTGATGATAATGAGCTGCAATCTCATAACAAACTATTCTGAGGTTCCACATCATCAAATCGATCAACCATTTGATAATATTCAGCTGCAATCTCATAACAAGCCATTCTGAGGTTCCACATCCCTAAATCGATCAACCGTTTGATAATATTCAGCTGCAATCTCATAACAAGCCATTCTGAGGTTCCACATTGCCGAATCAATCAATCATTTGATGATACTGAGTTGCAATCTCATAACAAGTTGTTCTGAGGTTTCACATCACTGAATCGGTCAACCGTTTGATGATAATGAGTTATAATCTCATAACAAGCTATTCTCAGGTTCCACATTGCTGAATCGGTCAACCATTCGATGATAATGAGTTGTAATCTCATAACAAGCCATTCTAAGGTTGCACATCACCGAATCAGTCAACCGTTCGATGATAATCAGCTACAATCTTATAACAAGCTATTCTGAGGTTTGACATTGCCGAATCACTCAACCATTCGATGATAATGAGTTACAATCTCATAACAAGCTATTCTGAGGTTCCACATCACTGAATCAATCAATCTTTCGATGATAATCAACTGCAATCTCATAACAAGTTGTGCTGAGGTTTCACATCGTTGAATTGATCAACCGTTCGATGATAATGAGTTGCAATCTCATAACAAGCTATTCTGAGGTTCCACATCACCGAATCAATCAACCGTTCGATGATAATGAGTTGTAATCTCATAACAAGCCATTCTAAGGTTTCACATCACTGAATCGATCAATCATTCGATGATAATGAATTATAATCTCATAATAAGTTGTTCTGAGGTTCCACATCACTGAATCGATCAACCGTTCGATGATAATGAGTTGGAATCTCATAACAAGCTGTTCTAAGGTTCCACATCGCCGAATTGATCAACTGTTTGATGATAATGAGTTGCAATCTCATAACAAGCTATTCTGAGGTTCCACATCGCCAAATCAATCAACCGTTTGATGATAACAAGTTGTAATCTCATAATAAGCCATTCTAATTTTCCACATCGCTGAGTCGATCAACCATTCAATGATAATCAACTGCAATCTCATAACAAATTGTTCTAAGGTTCCACATCACCGAATCAATCAACCGTTCAATGATAATGAGTTGAAATCTCATAACAAGCCATTCTGAGGTTCCACATTGCTGAATCGATCAACCGTTCGATGATAATCAGCTGCAATCTCATAACAAGCCGTTCAGAGGTTCCACATCACCAAATCGATCAACCGTTCAATGATAATGAGTTGCAATCTCATAACAAGCTATTTTGAGGTTCCACATTGCCAAATCGATCAACCATTAGATGATAACGAGTTGTTTTCTCATAACAAGCCATTCTGAGGTTCCACATCACTGAATTGATCAACTGTTCGATGATAATCAACTGCAATCTCATAACAAGATATTCTGACGTTCCATATCTCCGAATCGATCAACTGTTCGATGATAATCAGTTGCAATCTCATAACAAGCTGTTCTGAGGTTCCACATAGCCAAATCGATTAACCGTTCGATGATAATGAGTTGCAATCTCATAACAAGCTGTTCTGAGGTTCCACATCGCTGAATTGGTCAACCATTCGATGACAATGAGTTGTAATCTCATAACAAGCCATTCTGATGTTTCACATTGCCGAGTCGGTCAACCGTTCAATGATAATGAGTTGCAATCTCATAACAAGCTATTCTAAGTTTCCACATCGCCAAATTGATCAACCGTTCGATGATAATGAGTTGTAATCTCATAACAAGCCATTCTGAGGTTCCACATCACCGAATCAATCAACCGTTTGATGATAATGAGTTATAATCTCATAACAAGCCATTCTGAGGTTCCACATCACCAAATCAATCAACCGTTTGATGATAATGAGTTGGAATCTCATAACAAGCCATTCTAAGGTTCCACATCACCGAATTGATCAAGTATTGGATGATAATGAGTTGCAATCTCATAACAAGCTCTTCTGAGGTTTCACATCACCGAATTGATCAACCGTTTGATGATAATGAGTTGTAATCTTATAACAAGCCATTCTGAGTTTCCACATTGCCAAATCGATCAACCGTTCGATGAGAATCAGCTGCAATCTAATAATAAGCTATTTTGAGGTTCCACATTGCTAAATCGATCAACCATTCGATGATAATGAGTTGCAATCTCATAACAAGCTATTCTGAGGTTCCACATCACTGTATCGATCAACCGTTCAATGATAATTAGCTACAATCTCATAACAAGCTATTCTAAGGTTCCACATCACCAAATTGATCAACCATTTGATGATAATAAGCTGCAATCTCATAACAAGTTGTTCTGAGGTTCCACATCACCGAATAGATCAACCGTTTGATGATAATGAGTTGCAATCTCATAACAAGCTATTCTGAGGTTCCACATCACCGAATTAGTCAATCGTTTGATAATAATGAGTTATAATCTCACAACAAGCTATTCTGGGGTTCCACATCATCAATTCGGTCAACCATTCGATGATTATGAGTTGTAATCTCATAACAAGCCATTTTGAGGTTCCACATCTTCGAATCGGTCAACCGTTTGATGATAATCAGCTGCAATCTCATAAAAAGTTGTTCTAAGGTTCTACATCACCGAATCACTCAATCGTTCGATGATAATGAGTTGCAATCTCATAACAAGCTGTTCTAAGGTTCCTCATCGCCGAATTGATCAACCATTCAATGATAATCAGCTACAATCTCATAACAAGCCATTTTGAGGTTCCACATCGCCGAATCAATCAACCGTTTGATGATAATCACCTGTAATCTCATAACAAGCTTTTCTGAGGTTCCACATTGCCGAATCAATCAACAGCTCAACGATAATGAGTTGCAATCTGATAACAAAATGTTTTGAGGTTCCACATCACTGAATCGATCAACAGTTTGATGATAATCAACTGCAATCTCATAACAAGTCGTTCTGAGGTTCCACATCGCCGAATTGATGAACTGTTCAATGATAATTAGCTATAATCTCATAACAAGCTATTCTGAGGTTCCGCATCACTAAATCAATCAACCGTTCAATGATAATGAGTTGCAATCTCATAAGAAGCTGTTCTGAGGTTCCACATCGCCGAATCGGTCAACCGTTTGATGATAATAAGCTACAATCTCATAACAAGACATTCTGAGTTTTGACATCGCCAAATCGTTTAACCATTCGATGATAATCAACTACAATCTCATAACAAGCTGTTCGAAGGTTCCACATCACCGAATCGATCAACTTATCGATGATAATGAGTTGCAATCTTAAAACAAGTTGTTCTGAAGTTCCACATTGCCGAATCGGTCAACCATTTGATGATAATGAGTTGTAATCTCATAACAAGCTGATCTGAGGTTTCACATTGCCGAATCGATCAACTATTCGATGATAATGAGTTGTAATCTCATAACAAGCCATTCTGAAGTTCCACATCGCTGAATTGGTCAACCGTTCGATGATAATGAGTTGCAATCTCATAACAAGCCATTCTGAGGTTCCACATCGCTATTCTAAGGTTCCACATCACCGAATCGATCAATTGTTCCATGATAATGAGTTGTAATCTCATAACAAGCCATTCTAAGGTTCCACATCATCAAATTGATCAACCGTTTGATGATAATGAGTTGTAATCTCATGACAAGCCGTTCTGAGGTTCCACATTGCCGAATCGATCAACCGTTTGATGATAATGAGGTGTAATCTCATAACAAGCTATTCTAAGGTTCCACATCACTAAATCGATCAACCATTCGATGATAATGAGTTGTAATCTCATAACAAGCAATTCTGAGGTTCCACATCACTGAATTGATCAACCGTTCGATGATAATCAGCTACAATCTCATAACAAGCTGTTCTGAGTTTCCACATCGCCAAATCAATCAACCATTCGATGATAATGAGTGCAATCTCATAACAAGCTATTTTGAGGTTCCACATTATGGAATCGATCAACCATTCAATGATAATCAGCTGCAATCTCATAACAAGCCGTTCTAAGGTTCCACATCGCTGAATCGATCAACCGTTTGATGATAATCAGCTCTAATCTCATAACAAGCTATTCTGAGGTTCCACATTATCGAATCAATCAACCATTTGATGATAATAAGTTGCAATCTCATAACAACCTGTTCTAAGTTTCCACATCGTCAAATCAGTCAACCGTTCGATGATCATGAGTTGTAATCTCATAACAAGCTGTTCTGAGGTTCCACATTGCCGACTCGGTCAACTGTTCGATGATAATGAGTTTTAATCTCATAATAATCCATTCTGACATTCCACATCACTGAATCGGTCAACCATTCGATGATAATCAGCTACAATCTCAGAAAAAGCATTTCTAAGGTTCCACATCGCTGAATCGCTCAACCGTTTGATGATAATGAGTTATAATCTCATAACAAGTTGTTCTAAGGTTCCACATCACCGAATCGATCAACCGTTTGATGATAATTAGCTGCAATCTCATATCAAGTTGTTTTGAGGTTCCACATCGCTGAATCGATCAACCATTTGATGATAATGAGTTGCAATCTCATAACAAGCTATTCTGAGGTTCCACATTGCCGAATCGATCAACCATTTGATGATAATGAGTTGTAATCTCATAACAAGCCATTCTGAGGTTCCACATCACCGAATCAATCAACTATTCGATGATAATGACAATGTTGTAATCTCATAACAAGCCATTCTAAGGTTCCACATCACTGAATGGATCAACCGTTTGATGATAATGAGTTGGAATCTCATAACAAGCTGTTCTAAGGTTCCACATCACTGAATCGATCAACAGTTTGATGATAATGAGTTGCAATCTCATAACAAGCTGTTCTGAGTTCCACATCACCAAATCAATCAATCGTTCAATGATAATGAGTTGTAATCTCATAACAAGCTGTTCTGAGGTTCCACATCACCGAATCAATCAATTGTTTGATGATAATCAGCTACAATCTCATAACAAGCTGTTCTGAGGTTCCACATCACCGAATCGATCAACCATTCGATGATAATGAGTTGCAATCTCATAATAAGCTATTCTGAGGTTCCACATTGCCGAATCGATCAACCGTTCAATGATAATAAGCTGTAATCTCATAACAAGTCATTCTGAGGTTCCACATTGCCAAATCGATCAACCGTTTGATGATAATCAGCTACAATAACATAACAAGTTGTTCTGAGGTTCCACATTGATGAATCGATCAACTTTTCGATGATAATCAGCTGTAATCTCATAACAAGCTGTTCTGAGGTTCCACATCGCCGAATCAATCAAATGTTCGATGATAATGAGTTGTGATCTTATAACAAGCTATTCTGAGGTTCCACATCGGCGAATCGATCAACTGTTCGATGATAATGAGTTGTAATCTCATAACAAGCTCTTCTGAGGTTCCACATCCCCAAATAGGTCAACCGTTTGATGATAATGAGTTGTAATCTCATAACAAGCCGTTCTGAGGTGCCACATCGCCGAATCGGTCAACCGTTTGATGATAATGAGTTGCAATCTCATAACAAGCTATTTTATGGTTCCACATCACTAAATTGATCAACCATTTGATGATAATGAGTTGTAATCTCATAAGAAGTCATTCTGAGGTTCCACATCGCTGAATCGATCAACCGTTCGATGGTAATGAGTTGTAATCTAATAACAAGCCCTTCTGAGGTTCCACATTGCCGAATCAATCAACCGTTCGATGATAATGAGTTGGAATCTCATAACAAGTCATTCTGAGGTTCCACATTGCTGAATTGATAAACTATTCGATGATAATGAGTTGTAATCTCATAACAAGTTTTTCTGAGGTTCCACATTGCTAAATCGATCAACCGTTGGATGATAATGAGTTGTAATCTCATAGCAAGCTGTTCAGAGGTTCCACATCACCAAATCGATCAACCGTTCGATGATAATCAGCTGCAATCTCATAATAAGTTGTTCTGAGGTTCCACATCGCCGAATCGATCAACTGTTTTATGATAATGAGTTACAATCTCATAACAAGCTGTTCTGAGGTTCTACATCATTGAATCGATCAATCATTCAATGATAATTCAGCTGCAATCTCATAACAAGCGGTTCTAAGGTTCCACATCGCTAAATCGATCAACCGTTTGATGATAATTATCTGCAATCTCATAACAAGCTATTCTGAGGTTCCACATCACCGAATCGATCAACCGTTTGATGATAATGAGTTGCAATCTCATAACAAGCTGTTCTGAGGTTCCACATCACTGAATCGGTCAACCGTTTGATGATAATAAGTTGTAATCTCATAACAAGCTGTTCTAAGGTTCCACATCGCCGAATCAGCCAACCATTTGATGATAATGAGTTGTAATCTCATAACAAGCCATTCTAAGGTTCCACATCGCCGAATCGGTCAACTGTTTGATGATAATCAGCTGCAATCTCATAACAAGCTATTCTGAGGTTCCACATCGTGGAATCGCTCAATCATTTGATGATAATGAGTTGCAATCTCATAACAAGCTCTTTTGAGGTTCCACATCGCCGAATCGATCAACTGTTTCATGATAATCAGCTGCAATGTCATAACAAGCTGTTCTAAGGTTCCACATCACTACATCGATCAACCGTTCAATAATAATGAGTTGCAATCTCATAAAAAGCTATTCTAAGGTTCCACATCACCGAATTGATCAACCGTTCAGTGATAATGAGTTGTAATCTCATAACAAGCCATTCAAAGGTTCCACATAGCCGAATTGATCAACCATTCGATGATAATGAGTTGTAATCTCATAACAAGCTGTTCTGAGGTTCCACATTGCCGAATCAACCGTTTGATGATAATGAGTTGGAATCTCATAGCAAGCTGTTCTGAGGTTCCACATCACTGAATCGATCAACTGTTCGATGATAATGAGTTGTAATCTCATAACAAGCTGTTCTGAGGTTCCACATTGCCGAATCAATCAACCGTTTGATGATAATAAGTTTTAATCTCATAACAAGCCGTTCTGAGGTTCCACATCACCGAATTGATCAACCGTTTGATGATAATAAGTTTTAATCTCATAACAAGCTATTTTGAGGTTCCACATCACCGAAACGATCAACCGTTCGATGATAATAATTTGCAATCTCATAAGAAGCTTTTTTGAGCTTCCACATCACCGAATCAATCAACCGTTTGATGATAATCAGCTGCAATCTCATAACAAGTTGTTCTGAGGTTCCACATCGCCGAATCGATCAACTGTTCAATGATAATCAACTACAATCTCATAACAAGCTGTTCTAAGGTTCCACATCGCTAAATCGATCAACTTTTTGATGATAATGAGTTACAATCTCATCACAAGCTATTCTAAGGTTCCACATCACCGAATCAATCAACCATTCGATGATAATCAGCTACAATCTCATAACAAGCCATTTTGAGGTTCCACATCAACCAATCGATCAACCATTCAATGATAATCAGCTGCAATCTCATAACAAGCTATTCTGAGGATCCACATCACTGAATTGATCAACTATTTGATGATAATGAGTTGCAATCTCATAACAAGCTATTTTGAGGTTCCACATTCCCAATTCGATCAACCGTTTGATGATAATGAATTGTAATCTCATAACAAGTTGTTCTGAGGTTCCGCATCACCGAATCGGTCAACCGTTCGATGGTAATGAGTTATAATCTCATAACAAGTCATTCTGAGGTTCCACATTTCCAAATCAGTCAATCGTTCGATGATAATGATTTGCAATCTCATAACAAGCCATTCTTAGGTTCCACATTGTTGTTCTGAGGTTCCACATCACCGAATCAATCAACCGTTCGATGATAATGAGTTGTAATCTATCATGCCCAAAAATTCGCACCCAAAAAATTTGTAGCATTTTTGGGTGCAAATTTTTGGGCATGACATTTGGTATCAGAGCCATGTTTCAAACACTGGAACCTTAAACCCACTAAGTTTCTTAAAACCTTAAAATATTTATTTTAGCTTTTTCAAAATATTAAAATTAGGTGAGAAAATTTGTGCAACAACTTTCACCATAACCTCCAACTTATACCACCTTCCTATGTGTTTAGGATGCCTCCAGTAACGTGACAAGCTCACACCCGTGGGTGAAACCGTAGACGTGCCCCTTCAGCACGAGTTTAGTCAGAGCATAATGCAAGGGGTAATGACGAGGAGCAGAGGCCTCCTCCTGAACAACCCCCCAACCCCAACCAAGATATATTGAATGCACTTCAAAATATGGTCAGAATTATTTTAGACAGGATACCTCAGGACAATCTGCACGCAGGACTCGGGGGTGCAGCGCGAGAGTGCAGTAGGAGTCTGCCACCTAGGATTGTGGAGGACTAGGCTGACCATGAGGGTGAGTCAGTACATATGCCACCTCCAAAGGTAGTTTCTCCAGCAGTTGAGAGGGTACCCCGTGACACAGGGGATCACATCAGGGAACTTATACGCCTTAACCCACCACCTTTTTTAGGAGCCACAGGTGGGAGTGAGGCTGAGGCTTTCCTTTTGAGCCTTGAGAGATGTTTTGGATTGCGCCCTTATGGGAGAAATATGAGGGCATGCTTTTCTATCCACTTGTTGAGAGGATCGGCAGCTATTTGGTGGAGGACAGAAGAGTTAAAGGGTAATCTATCTATGGATACCCTCACTTGGGACACCTTTCTAGAGAGATTCAGGGATCGTTACCTATCTAAGCACTATAGGTAGAGACGGATTGATGAGTTTCATGACCTTCAGCAAAGAGGGCTCACTATCACACAGTATGAGTGCAAGTTCTTGGAACTTCTACCCTATGTTTACTATATGAGGGATGAGAAGATTAAGGTCAACCTCTTTGTTAGAGGGTTGAATGCATCCATAGCAGGTTCAGTGTGCATGACTACACCTAGCAACCTTTGAGAGGCCGTGGAAAAGGCCTTGATTGCTAAGGAGAATCAGGGTAGGGGACAGGATACACGAGATCGGTCACAGAACCGAAACACCACACCACAGAATTCAGGGTATCAGAAAACACACTGGAAGGGGAATAACAACAACAATCAGAACAATAATAGGCATTCCTCTAGATCTTACAAATCCCCTCTGTCTCAGCAGTAGTCATATCAAGGACAAAAATACAAGGCCCCTCAGGGGAAACAGGGCTCCAAGACTAAACAATGGCAGTCATAGGCTCCTAGTAAAGACCAGAGGTCACAGGTATCATCGACACCCCCATCTAGGACTCAGCAGTCCTCCAGGGGTGGTTACAGTGGTTCTAGCAGGACAGGGGGCTCACAGTATTCTAGACCTTAGGGTACCCAGTTTTAGACTCAAGTGCCATATTATTCTTATGGTGCCATGGGGCACTTGGCTAGAGAATTCCCTCAAGGGGGTGGTCAATGCACCGCAGCATCTGAGCCCATTGTTGGAGATATGGGTAGATCCCACAGAGTATTTGCAGTGGTTGACAAATGCCAGGCAGAGCATCAGGCTACTATGATTGAGACTACAGGTATGATTGGAGGTAACAGAGTTACTATTCTATTTGATTCAGGTGCTACAGATTCTTTTGTTTCTCCATTGGTTGTGGAGCATTGCAGGCTAGAGGCAGCTAGACAGGAAGTCAGTTGGGAGGTAGAGTTAGCCTCGGGTTCTAGAGTACCCGTCACTTCCTTAGTTAAGAATTTCCAGATACAAATTGGATCCATGACCACCATTATAGATCTGCGTATCACTCCTCTTGGATCCTATGGGATAGTACTTGGCATGGACTGGCTTTCTGCACACAAGGCCAAGATAGACTGCCGACAAAAGAAGGTGGAATGTTTAGATGACCACGGTAATGCTATAGTAATTCCAGGGGTTCAGAGGGCAGTATACGTTCGTATTATTTCCGCTATGCAGCTTAAGCGGTGCATGCGAAAAGGGTGTCAGTTATTTTCCATCACAATTAGTGATAAGGATGAGGAAGCAGAAAAAGAAACTACTCTCGATGATCATCCCATGTTACAGGAATTTGAAGATGTGTTTCCTTCAGAATTACCCGGTATGCCTTCCCATAGAGCAGTTGATTTCCATATTGACCTTGTGCCAGGTGCTGCACCAATATCTAGGGCACCTTACATAATGTCTCCTAATGAGATTAATGAGCTCAAGATTCAGTTTGAGGAGCTCCTTGAGAAGGGGCACATACGCACTAGTCTCTCCTTGGGGTGCACCAGTTATCTTTGTCAAAAAGAAGGATGGATCACTTAGATTGTGTATGGATTACAGGTAGCTGAACAAATTAACTATTAAGAATCGATATCCACTACCTAGGATTGATGACTTGTTCGATCAGTTGTAGGGTGCCCATGTGTTCTCCAAAATAGACCTTAAATTAGGATACCACCAATTGAGAATCGTGGAGAGTGATATCCACAAGACAACTTTCTGGACTAGATATGGACATTATGAGTTCACTGTTGTGCCTTTTGGTCTCACGAATGCCCCTGCTGTGTTCATGAGCCTCATGAATGGGGTATTCTACACTTTCCTTGAAAAATTTGTAGTTGTGTTCCTTGATGACATA
>MU226515.1:243253-274396 GCA_018584345.1 Thuja plicata
GGAGCCATGGCCCCACCGCCGCGGTGGCCGCAGCCCCCATGGACAGCACAGCGGCAGATAATGAGTTACAATCTCATAACAAGGTATTCTGAGGTTCCACATCGCCGAATCGATCAACCGTTCGATGATAATCAACTGCAATCTCATAACAAGCCATTCTAAGGTTCCACATCGCAGAATCAATCAATCATTCGATGATAATCAGCTACAATCTCATAACAAGCTATTCTAATATTCCACATCACTGAATCGATCAACCGTTCGATGATAATGAGTTGCAATCTCATAACAAGCTGTTCTAAGGTTCCACATCACCAAATCGGTCAACCGTTTAATGATAATGAGTTGTAACCTCATAACAAGTTGTTCTAAGGTTCCACATAACCGAATCGGTCAACCATTCAATGATAATGAGTTGTAATCTCATAACAAGCCATTCTGAGGCTCCACATCGCCGAATCGGTCAACCGTTCGATGATAATCAGCTACAATCTTATAACAAGCTGTTCTGAGGTTACACATTGCTAAATCGCTCAATCATTCAATGATAATGAGTTACAATCTCATAACAAGCTCTTCTAGGGTTCCACATCACCGAATCGATCAACCGTTTGATGATAATAAGCTGCAATGTCATAACAAGTTGTTCTAAGGTTCCACATTGCCGAATCGATCAACCGTTCAATGATAATGAGTTGCAATCTCATAAAAACCTATTCTGAGGTTCCACATCACCGAATCGATCAACCATTTAGTGATAATGAGTTATAATCTCATAACAAGCCATTCTAAGGTTCCACATCGCCGAATTGATCAACCATTCGATGATAATGAGTTGTAATCTCATGACAAGCCGTTCTGAGGTTTCACATTTCCAAATCAATCAACCATTCGATGATAATGAGATGGAATCTCATAACAAGCTGTTCTAAGGTTCCACATCACTGAATCGATCAACCGTTCAATGATAATGAGTTGTAATCTCATAACAAGCTATTTTGAGGTTCCACATCGCTGAATCAATCAACCATTCGATGATAATCAGCTGCAATCTCATAATAAGCTGTTCTAAGGTTCCACATCGCCGAATCGGTCAATCATTCGATGATAATCAGCTGCAATCTCATAACAAGCTATTCTAAGGTTCCACATCACTGAATTGCTCAACCGTTCAATGATAATGAGTTGCAATCTCATAACAAGTTGTTTTGAGGTTCCACATCGCTGAATCGATCAACCGTTTGATGATAATTAGCTGTAATCTCATAACAAGCTGTTCTGAGGTTCCACATCACCGAATCGATCAACCGTTCGATGATAATGAGTTGGAATCTCATAAGAAGCTGTTCTAAGGTTCCACATTATTGAATTGATCAATCGTTCGATGATAATGTGTTGCAATCTCATAATAAGCTATTCTGAGGTTCCACATCACCGTTCTGAGGTTCCACATCACCGAATTGATCAACCGTTCGATGATAATCAGCTGTAATCTAATAACAAGTTGTTTTGAGGTTCCACATCGCTGAATCGATCAACCATTTGATGATAATGAGTTGTAATCTCATAAAAAGTTGTTCTGAGGTTCCACATTGCTGAATCCATCAACCGTTTGATGATAATCAGCTGCAATCTCATAACAAGCTGTTTTCAGGTTCCACATCACTGAATTGATCAACCATTCAATGATAATCATCTGCAATCTCATAACAATCTATTCTGGGGTTCCACATTGCCAAATCGATCAACCATTCAATGATAATAAGTTGCAATCTCATAACAAGTTGTTCAGAGGTTCCACATCGCTGAATCAATCAACCGTTCGATGATAGTTGCAATCTCATAACAAGCCGTTCTGAGGTTCCACATCGCCAAATTGATCAACCATTCGATGATAATCAGCTGCAATCTCATAATAAGCTATTTTGAGGTTCCACATCACCGAATCGATCAACCGTTTGATGATAATGAGTTGCAATATCATAACAAGCTATTCTAAGGTTCCACATCGCCGAATTGGTCAACCGTTTGATGATAATGAGTTGTAATCTCATAACAAGCTATTTTGAGGTTTTACATCGCCGAATCGGTCAACCGTTCGATGATAATGAGTTATAATCTCATAACAAGCCATTCTAAGGTTACACATCCCCAAATCGGTCAACCGTTCAATGATATTGAGTTGCAATCTCATAACAAGCTATTCTGAGGTTCCACATCGCCGAATCGATCAACTATTCGATGATAATGAGTTGTAATGTCATAAAAAGTCATTATAAGGTTCCACTTTGTCAAATCAATCAACCGTTTAATGATAGTGAGTTGTAATCTCATAACAAGCCATTCTAAGGTTCCACATCGCCGAATTGATCAACTGTTCAATGATAATGATTTAGAATCTTATAACAATCCATTCTGAGGTTCCACATTGCCGAATCGATCAACCGTTCGATGATAATGAGTTGCAATCTCATAACAAGCTATTCTGATGTTCCACATCACCGAATCGATCAACTATTTGATGATAATGAGTTATAATCTCATAAGAAGCCATTCTGAGTTTCCACATTGCCGAATTGATCAACCGTTCGATGATAATCAGTTGCAATCTCATAACAAGCTGTTCTGAGGTTCCACATTGCCAAAATGATCAACCGTTTGATGATAATGAGTTGCAATCTCAATAATGAGTTGCAATCTCATAACAAGCTATTTTGAGGTTCCACATCGCCGAATCGATCAACGATTTGATGATAATCAGCTGCAATCTCATAACAAGCCATTCTGAGGTTCCACATCCCTGAATCAATCAACCGTTCGATGATAATTAGCTGTAATCTCATAACAAGCTATTCTGAGGTTCCACATCATCGAATCAGTCAACCATTTGATAATAATGAGTTGTAATCTCATAACAAGCTGTTCTAAGGTTCCAGATCGCCGAATCAGTCAACCGTTTGATGATAATGAGTTGTAATCTCATAACAAGCCATTCTGAGGTTCCACATCACTGAAGCGGTTAACTGTTTGATGATAATCAACTGTAATCTCATAACAAGCTATTCTGAGGTTCCACATTGTTGAATTACTCAACCGTTTGATGATAATGAGTTGCAATCTCATAACAAGCTGTTCTGAGGTTCCACATCACCGAATCGATCAACGATTCAATGATAATCAGCTATAATCTCATAACAAGCTATTCTGAGGTTCCACATCACCGATTCGATCAACCATTTGATGATAACGAGTTGAAATCTCATAACAAGCTATTCTGAGGTTCCACATCACTGAATTGATCAACCATTTGATGATAATGAGTTGTAATCTCATAACAAGCCGTTCTGAGGTTCCACATTGCTGAATTGATCAATCGTTCGATGATAATGAGTTGTAATCTCATAACAAGCCATTCTGAGGTTCCACATCACCAAACCGATCAACCATTCAATGATAATGAGTTGGAATCTCATAACAAGCTATTCTGAGGTTTCACATCGCTGAATCGATCAACCGTTTGATGAGAATGAGTTGCAATCTCATAACAAGTTGTTCTGAGGTTCCACATTACCGAATCAATCAACCATTCGATGATAATGAGTTGTAATCTCATAACAAGCTGTTCTAAGGTTTCACATCACTGAATTGATCAACTATTTGATGATAATGAGCTGCAATCTCATAACAAGCTGTTCTGAGGTTCCACATTGCTGAATCGATCAACCGTTTGATGATAATGAGTTGCAATCTCATAACAAGCTATTCTGAGATTCCACATCACCGAATCGATCAACTGTTTGATGATAATCAGCTACAATTTCATAACAAGCCATTCTGAGGTTTCACATTGCCAAATCGATCAATCATTCGATGATAATCAGCTGTAATCTCATAACAAGCTATTATGAGGTTCCACATCAACGAATCAGTCAACCGTTCGATGATAATGAGTTGCAATCTCAGAACAAGCTGTTCTGAGGTTCCACATCACCGAATCGGTCAACCATTCAATGATAATGAGTTGTAATCTCATAACAAGCTATTCTGAGGTTCCACATCACCAAATCGGTCAACTGTTCGATGATAATGAGTTGTAATATCATAACAAGCCATTCTGAGGTTCCACATCACCGAATCGATCAACCGTTTGATGATAATGAGTTGCAATCTCATAACAAGTTGTTCTGAGGTTCCACATTGCCGAATTGATCAACCGTTTGATGATAATCAACTACAATCTCATAACAAGCTATTCTAAGGTTCCACATCGCCAAATCGATCAACCGTTCAATGATAATCAACTTCAATCTCATAACAAGCTGTTCTGAGGTTCCACATCGCCGAATCGGTCAACCGTTTGATGATAATGAGTTGTAATCCCATAACAAGCCATTCTGAGGTTCCACATCACCGAATCACTCAACTGTTCAATGATAATGAGTTTCAATCTCATAACAAGTTGTTTTGAGGTTCCACATCACTAAATCGATCAACCGTTCAATGATAATCAGCTGCAATCTCATAACAAGTTGTTCTGAGGTTCCACATCACCGAATCGATCAATCCTTCGATGATAATGAGTTGGAATCTCATAAGAAGCTGTTCTAAGGTTCTACATCACCGAATCGATCAATCATTCGATGATAATGAGTTGCAATCTTATAACAAGCTATTCTGAGGTTCCACATCACCATTCTGAGGTTCCACATCACCGAATCGGTCAACCGTTTGATGATAATCAGCTATAATCTCATAACAAGTTGTTATGAGGTTGCACATCACCGAATTGATCAACTATTTGATAATAATGAGTTGCAATCTCATAACAAGCTATTCTGAGGTTCCACATTACCAAATCCATCAACCGTTTCATGATAATCAGCTGCAATCTCATAACAAGCCATTCTGAGGTTCCACATCACTGAATTGATCAACCGTTTGATGATAATCAGTTGTAATCTCATAACAAGCTGTTCTAAGGTTCCACATCACTGAATCGCTCAACCATTCAATGATAATGAGTTGCAATCTCATAACAAGTTGTTTTGAGGTTCCACATCGCTGAATTGATCAACCGTTTGATGATAATCAGCTGCAATCTCATAACAAGCTGTTCTGAGGTTCCACATCACCGAATCGATCAACCGTTCGATGATAATGAGTTAGAATCTCATTAGAAGCTATTCTAAGGTTCCACATCGCCGAATTGATCAATCATTCAATGATAATGTGTTGCAATCTCATAACAAGCTATTCTGAGGTTCCACATCACCGTTCTGAGGTTCCTCATCACCGAATCGATCAACCGTTCGATCATAATCAGCTGTAATCTCATAACAAGTTGGTCTGAGGTTCCACATTGCCGAATCAATCAACCATTCGATGATAATGAGTTGCAATCTCATAACAAGCTATTCTAAGGTTGCACATTGCCGAATCTATCAACCGTTCGATGATAATCAACTGCAATCTCATAACAAGCTGTTCTGAGGTTCCACATCGTCGAATTGATCAACCGTTTGATGATAATCAGTTGCAATCTCTTAACAAGCTATTATGAGGTTCCACATTGCCAAATCGATCAATCATTCAATGATAATGAGTTGCAATCTCATAACAAGTTGTTCTGAGGTTCCACATCGCTGAATCAATCAACCATTTGGTGATAGCTGCAATCTCATAACAAGCTTTTCTGAGGTTCCACATCACCGAATTGATCAATTGTTTGATGATAATCAGCTGTAATCTCATAACAAGCTATTTTGAGGTTCCACATCACCGAATCGATCAACCATTTGATGATAATGAGTTACAATCTCATAACAAGCTATTCTAAGGTTCCACATCGCTGAATCGGTCAACTGTTCGATGATAATGAGTTGTAATCTCATAACAAGCTATTCTGAGGTTCTGCATCGCCATATTGGTCAACCGTTAGATGATAATGAGTTATAATCTCATAACAAGCCATTCTAAAGTTACAATCGCCAAATCGGTCAACCGTTCAATGATATTGAGTTGCAATCTCATAACAAGCTATTCTGAGGTTCCACATCGCCGAATCAATCAACTGTTCGATGATAATGAGTTTTAATCTCATAACAAGCTATTCTGAGGTTCCACTTCGCCGAATCAATCAACCATTTGATGATAGTGAGTTGTAATCTCATAACAAGCCGTTCTAAGGTTCCACATTGCCGAATCGATCAACTGTTCAATGATAATGAGTTGGAATCTCATAACAATCCATTCTGAGGTTCCACATCGCCGAATCGATCAACCGTTCGATGATAATGAGCTGCAATCCCATAAAAAGCTATTCTAAGGTTCCACATCACCGAATCGATCAACAATTCAATGATAATGAGTTGTAATCTAATAACAAGCCATTCTGAGTTTCCACATTGCTGAATTGATCAACCGTTCGATGATAATCAGTTGTAATCTCATAACAAGCTGTTCTGAGGTTCCACATTTCCAAAATGGTCAACCGTTCGATGATAATGAGTTGCAATCTCATAACAATCTATTATGAGGTTCCACATCACCGAATCGATCAACAGTTTGATGATAATCAGCTGCAATCTCATAACAAGTTGTTTTGAGTTTCCACATCCCTGAATCGATCAACCGTTCGATGATAATCAGCTGCAATCTCATAACAAGCTGTTATGAGGTTCCACATCGTCGAATCAGTCAACCATTTGATAATAATGAGTTGTAATCTCATAACAAGCTTTTCTAAGGTTCCAAATTTCCGAATCGGTCAACCGTTTAATGATAATGAGTTGTAATCTCATAACAAGCTGTTCTAAGGTTCCACATCACCGAATCAGTCAACTATTTGATGATAATCAACTGCAATCTCATAACAAGCTGTTCTAAGGTTCCACATCGCCGAATTGCTCAACCATTTGATTATAATGAGTTGCAATCTCATAACAAGCTATTCTGAGGTTCCACATCACCAAATCGATCAACCATTCAATGATAATCAGTTGTAATCTCATAACAAGCTGTTCTGAGGTTCCACATCACCGAATCGATCAACCATTCAATGATAATGAGTTGCAATCTCATAACAATCTATTCTGAGGTTCCACATCACTGAATTGATCAACCATTCGATGATAATGAGTTGTAATCTCATAACAAGCTGTTCTGAGGTTCCACATCGCTGAATTGATCAACTGTTCGATGATAATGAGTTGTAATCTCATAAAAAGCCATTCTGAGGTTCCACATCACCAAATCGATCAACCATTCAATGATAATGAGTTAGAATCTCATAACAAGCTATTCTGAGGTTCCACATTGCTGAATGGATCAACCGTTTGATGATAATGAGTTGCAATCTCATAACAAGCTGTTCTGAGGTTCCACATTACCGAATCAATCAACCGTTTGATGATAATGAGTTGTAATCTCATAACAAGCCATTCTGAGGTTCCACATCGTCGAATCAATCAACTGTTTGATGATAATGAGCTGCAATCTCATAAAAAGCTATTCTAAGGTTCCACATTGCTGAATCAATCAAACGTTTGATGATAATGAGTCGCAATCTCATAACAAGTTGTTCTGAGATTCCACATCACCTAATCAATCAACCGTTTGATGATAATCAGCTACAATCTCATAACAAGCCATTTTGATGTTTCACATTGCCAAATCAATCAGTCATTCAATGATAATCAACTGCAATCTCATAACAAGTTGTTCTGAGGTTCCACATCACCGAATCAGTCAACTGTTTGATGATAATGAGTTGCAATCTCATGACAAGCTGTTCTGAGGTTCCACATTGCCGAATCGGTCAACCATTCAATGATAATGAGTTGTAATCTCATAATAAGCTATTCTGAGGTTCCACATCACCAAATTAGTCAACCATTCGATGATGATGAGTTGCAATCTCATAACAAGCCGTTCTGAGGTTCCACATTGCCAAATCGATCAACCGTTCAATGATAATCAACTGCAATCTCATAACAAGTTGTTTTGAGGTTCCACATCACTGAATCGATCAACCGTTCAATGATAATGAGTTGCAATCTCATAACAAGTTGTTCTAAGTTTCCACATTGCTGAATTGATCAACCATTTGATGATAATCAGCTATAATCTCATAACAAGCTATTCTGAGGTTCCACATTGCCGAATTGATCAACCATTCAATGATAATCAACTACAATCTCATAACAAGCAGTTCTGAGGTTCCACATCACCGAATCGATCAACCATTTGATGATAATGAGTTGTAATCTCATAACAAGCCATTTTGAGGTTCCACATCGCCGAATTAATCAACCGTTTGATGATAATTAGCTATAATCTCATAACAAGCTATTCTAAGGTTCCACATCTCCGAATCGATCAACCGTTTGATGATAATGAGTTGCAATCTCATAACAAGCTATTCTGAGGTTCCACATCACTGAATCGATCAACCATTTGATGATAATCAACTGCAATCTCATAGCAAGCCGTTCTGAGGTTTCACATCACCAAATTAATCAATCGTTCGATGATAATCAACTATAATCTCATAACAAGCTATTCTGAGGTTCCACATCACTGAATTGATCAACTGTTTGATGATAATGAGCTACAATCTCATAACAAGCTTTTCTAATGTTCCACATCACTAAATCGATCAACCATTTGATGATAATCAGCTGCAATCTCATAACAAGCCATTTTGAGGTTGCACATCGCCGAATCGATCAACCGTTCGATGATAATCAGCTGCAATCTCATAACAAGCTATTTTGAGGTTCCACATCGCCAAATCGATCAACCGTTCGATGATAATGAGTTACAATCTCATAACAAACTGTTCTTACGTTCCACATCGCCAAATCAATCAACCGTTCGATGATAATAAGTTGTAATCTCATAAGAAGCCATTTTGAGGTTCCACATCACTGAATCGATCAACCGTTCGATGATAATGAGTTGGAATCTCATAACAAGCCCTTCTGAGGTTCCACTTCAGTGAATCAATCAATCATTCGATGATAATGAGTTGCAATCTTATAACAAGTTTTTCTGAGGTTCCACATTGCCGAATCGATCAACCGTTCGATGATATTGAGTTGTAATCTCATAACAAGTCATTCTGAGGTTCCACATTGCCGAATCGATCAACCGTTTGATGATAATCTATTGTAATCTCATAACAAGCTATTCTGAGGTTCCACATCACCGAATTGATCAACTGTTTGATGATAATGAGTTGCAATCTCATAACAAGCTATTCTGGGGTTCCACATCTCCGAATCAATCAACCATTTGATGATAATTAGGTGCAATCTCATAACAAGCAATTCTGAAGTTCCACATTGCTGAATCGATCAACCGTTTGATGATAATCAGCTGCAATCTCATAACAAGCTATTTAGAGGTTCCACATCGCCAAATCAATCAACCATTTGATGATAATGTGTTACAATCTCATAACAAGTTGTTCTGAGGTTCCACATCACTGAATCAGTTAATCGTTTGATGATAATGAGTTGTAATCTCATAACAAGCTATTCTGAGGTTCCACATCGCTGAATCGGTCAACCGTTTGATGATAATGAGTTGTAATCTCATAACAAGCCATTCTGAGGTTCCACATCACTGACTTAGTCAACCGTTTGATGATAATCAACTGCAATCTCATAACAAGCTATTTTGAAGTTCCACATCGCCGAATCACTCAACTGTTTGATGATAATGAGTTGCAATCTCATAACAAGCTATTCTGAGGTTCCACATCGCCGAATCGATCAACCATTCGATGATAATCAGCTGTAATCTCATAACAAGTTGTTCTAAGGTTCCACATCGCCGAATCGATCAATCATTTGATGATAATGAGTTGCAATCTTATAACAAGTTGTTCTCAGGTTCCACATCACCGAATTGATAAACCATTCAATGATAATGAGTTGTAATCTCATAACAAGCCGTTCTGAGGTTCCACATCACCGAGTCGATCAACCGTTTGATGATAATGAGTTGTAATCTTATAAGAATCCATTCTGAGGTTCCATATCGCCGAATCGATCAACTATTCGATGATAATGAATGTGAATCTCATAACAAGCTATTCTGAGGTTCCACATCACTGAATCAATCAACCGTTTGATGATAATTATTTGCAATCTTATAACAAGCTATTCTCAGGTTCCACATTGCCGAATCGATCAACCGTTCGATGATAATGAGTTGTAAACTCATAACAAGTCATTCTAAGGTTCCACATCGCCAAATTGATCAACCATTTGATGATAATGAGTTGCAATCTCATAACAAGCTATTTTGAGGTTCCACATCGCCGAATCGATCAACTGTTTGATGATAATGAGTTGCAATCTCATAATAAGTTGTTCTAAGCTTCCACATCACCAAATCAATCAACCATTCGATGATAATTAGCTGCGATCTCATAACCAACCATTCTGAGGTTCCACATCACCGAATCGATCAACTGTTTGATGATAATCAGCTGTAATCTCATAACAAGCTGTTCTGAGGTTCCACATCGTCGAATTGATCAACCATTCAATGATAATGAGTTGCAATCTGATAACAAGCTGTTCTGAGTTTCCACCTCACCAAATCGATCAACCATTCGATGATAATCAGTTGCAATCTCATAACAAGCCGTTCTGAGGTTCCACATCGCCGAATCGATGAACCGTTTGATAAAAATTAGCTGCAATCTCATAACAAGTTGTTCTAAGGTTCCACATTGCCGAATTGATCAACTGTTGGAGGATAATGAGTTGCAATCTCATAACAAGCTATTTTGAGGTTCCACATCGCCGAATTGGTCAATCGTTTGATGATAATGAGTTTTAATCTCATAACAAGCTCATCTGAGGTTCTGCATCACCAAATCAGTCAACCGTTCAATGATAATGAGTCGTAATCTCATAACAAGCTATTATAAGATTCCACTTTACTGAATCAGTCAACCTTTCGATGATAATGAGTTGTAATCTCATAACAAGCTGTTCTGAGTTTCCACATCGCCAAATCGGTCAACCATTCGATGATAATGAGTTGCAATCTCATAATAAGTTGTTTTGAGGTTCCACATTGTTGGATCGATCAACCATTCGATGATAATGAGTTGTAATCTCATAAAAAGCCATTCTGAGGTTCCACATCACTGAATCGATCAACCATTTGATGATAATGAGTTGTTATCTCATGACAAGCTATTTTGAGGTTCCACATTGCCAAATTGATCAACCGTTGGATGATAATGAGTTGGAATCTCATAACAAGCTGTTTTGAGGTTCCACATCACTGAATCGATCAACCGTTCGATGATAATGAGTTGTAATCTCATAACAAGCTATTTTGAGGTTCCACATTGTCGAATCGATCAACTGTTTGATGATAATGAGTTGTAATCTCATAACAAGCCATTCTGAGGTTCCACATTGCTGAATCAATCAACTGTTTGATGATAATAAGTTATAATCTCATAACAAGCTATTCTTAGGTTCCACATCGTTGAATCGATCAACCGTTTGATGATAATGAGTTTCAATCTCATAACAAGTTGTTCTGATGTTCCACATCACTGAATCAATCAACCATTCAATGATAATCAACTGCAATCTCATAACAAGCTATTCTGAGGTTCCACATCGCCGAATTGATCAACTGTTTGATGATAATGAGTTACAATCTCATAACAACCTATTCTGAGGTTCCACATCACTGATTTGAACAACCACTCAATGATAATCAAGTGCAATCTCATAACAAGCCGTTCTAAGGTTCCACATCATCATATTGATCAACCGTTCAATGATAATCAGCTGCAATCTCATAACAAGCTATTCTAAGGTTCCACATCACTGAATCAATCAATCATTCGATGATAATGAGTTGCAATCACATAACAAGCTATTCTGAGGTTCCACATCGCCGAATCCGTCAACCATTTGATAATAATGAGTTGTAATCTCATAATAAGCTATTTTGACATTCCACATGATCGAATCAGTCAATCATTTGATGATAATGAGTTGTAATCTCATAACAAGCCATTTTGAGGTTCCACATAACTGAATCGGTCAACCATTCAATGATAATGAGCTGCAATCTCATAACAAGCTATTCTGTGGCTCCACATCATTGAATCGCTCAATCATTTGATGATAATGAGTTGCAATCTCATAACAAGCTGTTCTAAGGTTCCACATTGCCGAATCGATCAACCGTTCGATGATAATCAGCTGCAATCTCATAACAAGCTATTCTGAGGTTCCACATCACCGAATTGATCAATCGTTTGATGATAATGAGTTGTAATCTCATAACAAGCTGTTCTAAGGTTCCACATCGGCGAATCGATCAACCGTTCGATGATAATGAGTTTTAATCTCATAACAAGCCGTTCTAAGGTTCCACATCGCCGAATCGATCAACCGTTTGATGATAATGAGTTGTAATCTCATAACAAGCCATTTTAAGGTTCCACATCACTGAATCGATCAACCATTCAATGATAATGAGTTGGAATCTCATAACAAGTTGTTCTGAGGTTTCACATCACTGAATCAATCAACCCTTCAATGATAATGAGTTGCAATCTCATAAAAAGCTATTTTGACGTTCCACATCACTAAATTGATCAACTGTTCAATGATAGTGAGTTGTAATCTCATAACAAGCCATTCTAAGGTTCCACATCGCCGAATCAATCAACCGTTCAATGATAATTAGCTACAATCTCATAACAAGCTTTTCTGAGGTTCCACATCACCAAATTGATCACCCATTTGATGATAATGAGTTGCAATCTCATAACAAGCTGTTCTTAGGTTCCACATCACCAAATCGATCAACCATTCAATGATAATCAGCTGCAATCTCATAACAAGTCATTCTAAGTTTACACATCACTAAATCGATCAACCGTTCAATGATAATTAGCTGCAATCTCATAACAAGCTATTTTGAGGTTCCACATTGTCGAGTCGATCAATTGTTCGATGATAATTAGTTACAATCTCATAACAAGCTATTCTGAGGTTCCACATAACTGAATCGATCAACCGTTCAATGATAATCAACTGCAATCTCATAACAAGCCATTCTGAGGTTCCACATCACCAAATCGATCAACCGTTTGATGATTATCAGTTGAAAATCTCATAACAAGCTATTATGAGGTTCCACATCACCAAATCGATCAACCATTTGATGATAATCAGCTGCAATCTCATAACAAGTTGTTCTAAGGTTCCACATCTCTGAATCAATCAACCATTCGATGATAATGAGTTGCAATCTCATAACAAGTTGTTCTGAGGTTCCACATCGCCGAATCGGTCAACCATTCGATGATAATGAGTTGTAATCTCATAACAAGCTATTCTGAGGTTCTGCATTGCTAAATCAGTCAACCGTTCAATGATAATGAGTTGTAATCTCATAATAAGCCATTCTGAAGTTCCACATCACCAAATTGGTCAACCGTTCGATGATAATGAGTTACAATCTCATAACAAGCTGTTCTGAGGTTCCACATTGCTGAATTGATCAACCATTCGATGATAATGAGTTGTAATCTCATAACAAGCCATTCTGAGGTTCCACATCGCCGAATCGATCAACCGTTCGATGATAATGAGTTGGAATCTCATAACAAGCCGTTCTAAAGTTCCACATCGCCAAATCGATCAACTGTTCGATGATAATGAGTTGCAATCTCATAACAAGCTATTCTGAGGTTCCACATCACCGAATCAATCAATCGTTGGATGATAATGAGTTGTAATCTCATAACAAGACGTTCTGAGGTTCTACATTGCCAAATTGATCAACCGTTCGATGATAATCAGCTGCAATTTCATAACAAGCTGTTCTGAGGTTCCACATTGCCGAATCGATGAACCATTCAATGATAATGAGTTGCAATCTCATAACAAGCTATTCTAAGGTTCCACATCACTGAATCGATCAACCGTTTAATGATAATCAGTTGCAATCTCATAACAATCCATTCTAAGGTTCCACATCACTGAATCAATGAACCATTCGATGATAATCAGCTGCAATCTCATAACAAGCTGTTCTGAGGTTCCACATCATCAAATCGATCAACTGTTCGATGATAATGAGTTGCAATCTCGTAACAAGCTATTCTGAGGTTCCACATCACCGAATCGGTCAACCATTCAATGATAATGAGTTGTAATCTCATAACAAGCTATTCTTAGGTTCCACATCACTCAATCGGTCAACCGCTCGATGATAATGAGTTGTAATCTCATAACAAGCCATTCTAAGGTTCCACATCACTGAATCGGTCAACCATTCGATGATAATCAGCTGCAATCTCATAACAAGTTGTTCTGAGGTTCCACATTGCCGAATCGCTCAACCGTTTGATGATAATGAGTTGCAATCTTATAACAAGCTATTCTGAGGTTCCACATCACCAAATCGATCAACCATTCGAGGATAATCAGCTGCAATTTCATAACAAGCTATTCTGAGGTTCCACATCGCCAAATCGATCAACCGTTTGATGATAATGAGTTGCAATCTCATAACAAGCTATTCTAAGGTTCCACATCGCCAAATCGATCAACCGTTCAATGATAATGAGTTGTAAACTCATAACAATCCATTCTGAGGTTCCACATTGCCGAATCGATCTACCTTTCAATGATAATGAGTTGTAATCTCATAACAAGTTGTTCTAAGGTTTCACATCACCGAATCGATCAACCGTTTTATGATAATCAGCTGCAATCTCATAACAAGCCATTCTGAGGTTCTACATCACCGAATCGGTCAATCATTCGATGGTAATCAACTGCAATCTCATAGCAAGCTATTTTGAGGTTCCACATCACCGAATCGATCAACCGTTCGATGATAATGAGTTGCAATCTCATAACAAGATGTTCTGAGGTTCCACATCGCCGAATCGGTCAACTATTCGATGATAATGAGTTGAATCTCATAACAAGCTGTTCTGATATTCCACATCGCCAAATTGATCAACCGTTCGATGATAATGAGCTCTAATTTCATAAAAAGCTATTCTAAGGTTCCACATCACTGAATAGATCAACTATTCGATGATAATGAGTTAGAATCTCATAACAAGCTATTTTGAGGTTCCACATCGCCGAATCGATCAACCATTCGATGATAATGAGTTGCAATCTCATAACAAGTTGTTCTGAGGTTCCACATCACCGAATCAGTCAATCATTCGACGATAATGAGTTGTAATCTCATAACAAGCTATTCTGAGGTTCTGCATCGCCAAATCGGTCAACCATTCGATGATAATAAGTTGTAATCTTATAACAAGCCATTCAGAGGTTCCACATCGCCGAATCGGTCAACTATTCGATGATAATGACTTGCAATCTCATAACAAGCATTTTTGAGGTTCCAGATTGCTGAATCAATCAACCGTTCAATGATAATGAGTTGTAATCTCATAACAAGCTATTCTGAGGTTCCACATCACCAAATCGATCAACCATTCGATGATAATGAGTTGTAATCTCATAACAAGCCGTTCTGAGGTTCCACATCGCCGAATCGATCAACTGTTCAATGATAATGATTTAGAATCTCATAATAAGCCATTCTGAGGTTCCACATTGTCGAATCAATCAAACATTCAATGATAATGAGTTGCAATCTCATAACAAGTTGTTCTAAGGTTCCACATCACTGAATCGATCAACTGTTCGATGATAATGAGTTGTAATCTCATAACAAGTCGTCCTGAGGTTCTACATCGCTGAATCGATCAACTGTCCGATGATAATCAGTTGCAATCTCATAACAAGCTATTCTGAGGTTCCACATTATCTAATTGATCAATCATTCAATGATAATGATTTGTCATCTCATAACAAGTTGTTCTGAGGTTCCACATTACTGAATCGATCAACCGTTTGATGATAATCAGCTATAATCTCATAAAAAGCCATTTTGAGGTTCCACATCGCCAAATCGATCAACCATTCGATGATAATCAGCTGCAATCTCATAATAAGCTATTCTGAGGTTCCACATCGCCAAATCGATCAACCGTTCAATGATAATGAGTTGCAATCTCATAACAAGCTATTCTAAGGTTCCACATCACTGAATTGGTCAATCATTCGATGATAATGAGTTGTAATCTCACAACAAGCTATTCTGAGGTTCCACATCCCCAAATCGGTCAACCATTCACTGATAATGAGTTGTAATCTCATAACAATCCATTCTAAGGTTCCACATCACCAAATCAGTCAACCATTCGATGATAATCAGCTGCAATCTCATAACAAGCTGTTCTGAGATTCCACATCGCCAAATTGCTCAACCGTTCAATGATAAGGAGTTGCAATCTCATAACAAGCTATTCTAAGGTTCCACATTGCTGAATCGATCAACCATTTGATGGTAATCAGCTGTAATCTCATAATAAGCTATTGTGAGGTTCTACATTGCCAAATTGATCAACCATTCGATGATAATGAGTTGGAATCTGATAAAAAGCTGTTCTGAGGTTCCACATCACCAAATCGATCAACCGTTCGATGATAATGAGTTGCAATCTGATAATGAGCTATTCTGAGGTTTTACATCTCTGAATTCATCAACCGTTCGATGATAATGAGTTGCAATCTCATAACAAGCTATTCTGAGGTTCCACATTGCCGAATCGATCAACCGTTCGATGATAATCAGCTGCAATCTCATAACAAGTTGTTCTAAGGTTCCACATTGCCGAATCGATCAACCATTTGATGATAATGAGTTGCAATCTCATAACAAGCTGTTCTAAGGTTCCACATCACCGAATTGATCAACCCTTTGATGATAATCAGCTGCAATCTCATAAAAAGCTATTCTAAGGTTCCACATCATCAAATCGATCAACCGTTCGATGATAATCAGCTGTAATCTCATAACAAGCCGTTCTGAGGTTCCACATCGCCGAATTGATCAACCCTTTGATGATAATCAGCTGCAATCTCATATCAAGCTATTCTAAGGTTCAACATCATCGAATCGATCAACCGTTCGATGATAATGAATTGCAATCTCATAACAAGTAGTTTTGAGGTTCCACATCACCAAATCGGTCAACCGTTTGATGATAATGAGTTGTATTCTCATAACAAGCTATTCTTAGGATCCACATTGCCAAATCGGTCAACTGTTCAATGATAATGAGTTGTAATCTCATAACAAGCTGTTCTGAGGTTCCACATCATCGAATCGGTCAACTGTTTGATGATAATGAGTTGCAATCTCATAACAAGCTAATCTAAGGTTCCAGATCACCGAATTGATCAACCGTTCAATGATAATGAGTTTTAATCTCATAACAAGCCATTCTGAGGTTCCACATCACCGAATTGATCAACCGTTTGGTGATAATAAGTTGTAATCTCATAACAAGCCATTCTGAGGTTCGACATCACCGAATTGATCAACCGTTTGATGACAATAAGTTGGAATCTCATAACAAGCCGTTCTGAGGTTCCACATCACCAGATCGATGAACTGTTCGATGATAATGAGTTGCAATCTCATAACAAACTATTCTGAGGTTCCACATCACCGAATCGATCAATCGTTTGATGATAATGAGTAGTAATCTCATAACAAGCCATTCTGAGGTTCCACATCACCAAATCAATCAACCGTTCAATCATAATCAGCTGCAATCTCATAATAAGCTATTCTAAGGTTCCACATCGCTGAATCAATCAACCATTTGATGATAATGAGTTGCAATCTCATAACAAGCTGTTTTGAGGTTCCACATCACCGAATCGATCAACCGTTCGATGATAATCAGCTGCAATCTCATAAAAATCCATTCTGAGGTTCCACATCGTCGAATCACTTAACCGTTCGATGATAATGAGTTACAATCTCATAATAAACTATTCTAAGGTTCCACATCGCCGAATCACTCAACCGTTCGATGATAATGAGTTGCAATCTCATAATAAGCTATTATAAGGTTCCACATCACCGAATTGATCAACCGTTCAATGATAATAAGTTGCAATCTCATAAAAAGCTATTCTAAGGTTCCACATCGCCGAATCGATCAACCATTCGATGATAATGAGTTGCAAACTCATAACAAGTTGTTCTGAGGTTCCACATCACCAAATCGATTAACCGTTCAATGATAATGAGTTGTAATCTCATAACAAGACATTCTGTGGTTCCACATCACCGAATCGATCAACCATTTGATGATAATGAGTTGTAATCTCATAACAAACCATTCTGAGGTTCCACATTGCCGAATCAATCAACCGTTTGATGATAATAAGTTGCAATCTCATAACAAGCTATTTTGAGGTTCTAAATCACTGAATCAATCAACCATTTGATGATAATTAGCTGCAATCTTATAACAAGCCATTCTGAGGTTCCACATCACCGAATCGATCAACCATTTGATGATAATCAACTGTAATCTCATAAGAATCTATTCTGAGGTTCTGCATCGCTGAATCGATTAACCGTTCGATGATAATGAGTTGCAATCTCATAACAAGTTGTTCTAAGGTTTCACATTGCCAAATCAAGCAATCGAATGATGATAATCAGATGCAATCTCATAACAAGCCGTTCTGAGGTTCCACATCGCCGAATTAATCAACCGTTTAATGATAATCAACTACACGCTCATAACAAGCTATTCTGAGGTTCCAAATCACCGAATCGATCAACTGTTGATGATAATGAGTTGCAATCTCATAACAAGCTATTCTGAGTTTCCACATCACCGAATTGGTCAACCGTTCGATGATAATGAGTTGTAATCTCATAACAAGCTGTTCTGAGGTTCCGCATTGCCGAATCGGTCAACCATTCGATGATAATGAGTTGTAATCTCATAACAAGCCCTACTGAGGTTCCACATCACTGAATCGGTCAACCGTTTGATGATAATGAGTTGCAATCTCATAACAAGCTATTTTGAGGTTCCACATTGCCGAATCGATCAACCATTCAATGATAATGAGTTGTAATCTCATAACAAGCCGTTATAAGGTTCCACATCACCGAATCGATCAACCGTTCGATGATAATGAGTTGTAAGCTCATAACAAGCCATTCTGAGGTTCCACATCACCGAATCAATCAACCGTTTGATGATAATCAACTGCAATATCATAACAAGCTATTATAAGTTTCACATCACTAAATCGATCAACCATTCGATGATAATCAGTTGCAATCTCATAACAAGCTGTCTGAGGTTCCACATCGCTGAATCGATCAATCGCTCGATGATAATGAGTTGCAATCTCATAACAAGCTATTCTAAGGTTCCACATCATCGAATCAGTCAATCGTTTGATGATAATGAGTTGTAATCTCATAACAAGCTATTCTTATGTTCTGCACGCCGAATCGGTCAACCATTTGATGATAATGAATTGTAATCTTGTAACAAACTATTCTGAGGTTCCACATCACTAAATCAGTCACCTGTTTGATGATAATGAGTTGCAATCTCATAACAAGCTATTCTGAGGTTCCACATCGCCAAATCAATTAATTGTTTGATGATAATGAGTTGTAATCTCATAACAAGCCATTCTGAGGTTCCACATCATCGAATCGATCAACCGTTTGATGATAATGAGTTGTAATCTTATAACAAGCTATTCTGACGTTCCTCATCACCGAACTGATCAACCATTTAATGATAATGAGTTGGAATCTCATAAGAAGCCATTCTGAGGTTCCACATCTCCGAATTGATCAACCGTTCAATGATAATGAGTTGTAATCTCATAACAAGCTATTCTGAGGTTCCACATCACCGACTCGGTCAACCGTTCAATGATAATGAGTTGTAATCTCATAACAAGTCATTCTGAGGTTCCACATTACCGAATCAATCAACCGTTTGATGATAATCAGCTGCAATCTCATAACAAGCTATTCTGAGGTTCCACATCACTGAATCGATTAACTGTTCGATGATAATGAGTTGCATTCTCATTAGAAGCTTTTTTGAGGTTCCACATTGCCGAATTGATAACCCGTTTGATGATAATTAGCTACAATCTCATAACAAGCCATTCTGAGGTTCCACATCACCGAATCGATCAACCGTTCAATGATAATCAGCTAAAATCTCACAACAAGCTGTTGTGAGGTTCCACATTGCTGAATCGATCAACCGTTTGATTATAATGAGTTGCAATCTCATAACAAACTATTCTGAGGTTCCACATCACCGAATCGGTCAACCGTTTGATTATAATGAGTTGTAATCTCATAACAAGCTGTTCTGAGGTTTCACATTGCCGAATCGGTCAACCGTTCAATGGTAATGTGTTGTAATCTCATAACAAGTTGTTCTGAGGTTCCACATCACTGAATCAGTCAATCGTTTGATGATAATCAGCTGCAATCTCATAACAAGCTATTCTAAGGTTACACATCCCCAAATCGCTCAACCCTTTGATAATAATGAGTTGCAATCTCATAACAAGCTCTTCTGAGGTTCCACATTGCCAAATTGATCAACTATTTGATGATAATCAGCTGTAATCTAATAACAAGGTATTCTGAGGTTCCACATTGCCGAATCGATCAACCATTCTATGATAATGAGTTGCAATCTCATAACAAGCTATTCTGAGGTTCCACATCGCCAAATCGATCAACCATTCAATGATAATGAGTTGTAATCTCATAACAAGCCATTCTGAGGTTCCACATCGCCGAATCAATTAACCGTTTCATGATAATGAGTTGTAATCTCATAACAATATGTTCTGAGGTTCCAGATCACCAAATTGATCAACCGTTCGATGATAATAAGTTAGAATCTCATAAAAAGCTGTTCTGAGGTTGCACATCTCTGAATCAATCAACCATTCAATGATAATGAGTTAGAATCTCATAACAAGCTATTCTGAGGTTCCACATCACTGAATCGATCAACTATTAGATGATAATGAGTTGCAATCTCATAACAAGCTGTTTTGAGGTTCCACATCAGCGAATCGATCAACCGTTCGATGATAATCAGCTGCAATCTCATAACAAGCCGTTCTGAGGTTCCACATCGCCAAATCGATCAACCGTTCGATGATAATCAGCTACAATCTCATAACAATTTGTTCTAAGGTTCCACATCACCGAATCGATCAACCGTTTGATGATAATGAGTTGTAATCTCATAACAAGTTGTTTTAAGTTTCCACATCACCGAATCGATCAACTGTTTGATGATAATCACCTGCAATCTCATAACAAGCCGTTCTGAGGTTCCACATCACCGAATCGATCAATCGTTTGATGATAATCAGCTGCAATCTCATAACAAGCTGTTCTGAGGTTCTACATCATGGAATCGATCAACCGTTTGATGATAATGAGTTGCAATCTCATAACAAGCTGTTCTGAGGTTCCACATTGTCAAATTGGTCAACTGTTCGATGATAATGAGTTGTAATCTTATAATAAGCTATTCTAAGGTTCCCCATTGCTGAATCGGTCAACCGTTCGATGATAATGAGTTGTAATCTCATAACAAGCTGTTCTGAGGTTCCACATCGTTAAATTGATCAATCCTTCAATGATAATGAGTTGCAATCTTGTGACAAGCTGTTCTGAGGTTCCACATTGCCAAATTGATCAATCGTTTGATGATAATGAGTTGTAATCTCATAACAAGCTGTTCTGAGGTTCCACATCGCCGAATCAATCAACCATTCGATGATAATAAGTTGTAATCTCATAAAAAGATGTTCTGAGGTTCCACATCACCGAATCGATCAACTGTTCGATGATAATGAGTTGGAATCTCACAACAAGCTATTTTGAGGTTCCACATTGCTGAATCAATCAACTGTTTGATGATAATGAGTTTCAATATCATAACAAGCTATTCTGAGGTTCCACATCACCGATTCGATCAACTGTTCGATGATAATGACTTTTAATCTCATAAAAAGCCATTTTGAGGTTCCACATCATTGAATTGATCAACCGTTTGATTATAATTAGCTGTAATCTCATAACAAGTTGTTCTGAGGTTCCAAATCGCCGAATTGATCAACCGTTCGATGATAATGAGTTACAATTGCATAACAAGCTATTTTGAGGTTCCACATTGTCAAATCGATCAACCGTTCAATGATAATCAGCTGTAATCTCATAACAAGCCATTCTAAGGTTCCACATTGTTGAATCGATCAACCGTTTGATGATAATCAGCTACAATCTCATAACAAGCTATTTTGAGGTTCCACATCACCAAATCAATCAATCATTCGATGGTAATGAGTTGCAATCTCATAACAAGCTATTCTGAGGTTCCACATCACCAAATCGGTCAACCGTTCGATGATAATGAGTTGTAATCTTATAACAAGCTATTCTGAGGTTCCACATCACCGAATCGATCAACCATTCGATGATAATGAGTTGTAATCTCATAACAAGTCGTTCTGAGGTTCCACATCACCGAATCAATCAACCGTTCATTGATAATTAGTTGCAGTCTCATAACAAGCTATTTTGAGGTTCCACATTGCTGAATTATTCAACCGTTCAATGATAATGAGTTGCAATCTCATAACAAGCTTTTCTAAGGTTCCACATCGCTGAATCGATCAACCGTTCAATGATAATCAGTTGCAATCTCATAACAAGCTATTTTTAGGTTCCACATCGCCAAATCGATCAACTGTTCAATGATAATGAGTTGTAATCTCATAACAAGCTATTCTTAGGTTCCACATTGCCGAATCGATCAATCGTTAAATGATAATGAGTTGTAATCTCATAACAAGCCATTCTGAGGTTCCACATTGCTGAATCGATCAACCGTTTGATGATAATGAGTTGTAATCTCATAACAAGCAGTTTTGAGGTTCCACATTGCCGAATCAATCAACCATTTGATGATAATGAGTTTGAATCTCATAACAAGCTATTCTAAGGTTCCCCATTGCTGAATCGGTCAACGATTTGATGATAATGAGTTGTATTCTCATAACAAGCTGTTGTGAGGTTCCACATCGCCAAATTGATCAATCGTTCGATGATAATGAATTGCAATCTCATAACAAGCTGTTCTGAGGTTTCACATCACCAAATTGATCAATCGTTCGATGATAATGAGTTGTAATCTCATAACAAGCCGTCCTGAGGTTCCACATCGCTGAATCAATCAACTATTCGATGATAATAAGTTGTAATCTCATAAAAAGATGTTCTAAGGTTCCACATCACCGAAACGATCAACTGTTTGATGAGAATGAGTTGGAATCTCATAACAAGTTGTTCTGAGATTCCACATGGCCGAATCAATCAACCGTTTGATGATAATGAGTTTCAATATCATAACAAGTTGTTTTGAGGTTCCACATCACTGAATCGATCAACCATTCGATGATAATGAGTTGTAATCTCATAACAAGCCATTTTGAGGTTCCACATCGTTGAATTGATCAACCGTTTGATTATAATCAGCTGTAATCTCATAACAAGCTATTCTGAGGTTCCACATCGCTGAATTGATCAACCGTTTGATGATAATGAGTTGTAATCTCATAACAATCTATTTTTAGGTTCCACATTGTCAAATCAATCAACCGTTCGATGATAATCAGCTGCAATCTCATAACAAGCCATTCTAAGGTTCCACATCACTGAATCGATCAACCATTCGATGATAATCAGCTACAATCTCATAACAAGCTATTCTGAGGTTCCACATCACCAAATCAATACACCGTTCGATGATAATGAGTTTCAATCTCATAACAAGCTATTCTGAGGTTCCACATCATCGAATCGGTCAACCATTCAATGATAATGAGTTGTAATCTCATAACAAGCTATTCTGAGGTTCCACATCGCTGAATCAATCAACCATTCGATGCTAATGAGTTTTAATGTCATAACAAGCCGTTCTGAGGTTCCACATCACCGAATCGGTCAACCGTTTGTTGATAATCAGTTGCAATCTCATAACAAGCTATTTTGAGGTTCCACATCACTGAATAGCTCAACCATTCGATGATAATGGGTTGTAATCTCATAACAAGCTTTCTGAGGTTCCACATCGCTGAATCGATCAACCATTCAATCATAATCAGCTACAATCTCATAACAAGCTATTTTGAGGTTCCACATCGCCAAATTGATCAACTGTTCAATGATAATGAGTTGTAATCTCATAACAAGCCCTTCTGAGGTTCCACATTTATGAATCGATCGACCGTTTGATGATAATGAGTTGTAATCTCATAACAAGCAGTTCTGAAGTTCCACATTGCCAAATCAATCAACCATTCGATGATAATGAGTTTGACTCTCATAACAAGCTGTTCTGAGGTTCCACGTCACCAAATTGATCAACCGTTCGATGATAATGAGTTACAATCTCATAACAAGCTGTTCTAAGATTCCACATCGCCGAATCGATCAACGGTTCAATGATAATGAGTTGTAATTTCATAACAAGCCGTTATGAGGTTCCACATCACCGAATTGATCAACCGTTTGATGATAATCAATTGGAATCTCATAACAAGCTGTTCTGAGGTTCCACATCGCCAAATTGATCAGTCGTTTGATGATAACAAGTTGCAATCTCATAAAAAGTTGTTCTGAGGTTCCACATCTCCGAATTGGTCAACCGTTCAATGATAATGAGTTGCAATCTCATAACAAGCTATTTTGAGGTTCCACATTGCTGATTTGATCAACCATTCGATGATAATTAGCTCCAATGTCATAACAAGCCATTTTGAGTTTCCACATCGCTGAATCGATCAACCGTTCAATGATAATTAGCTGCAATCTCATAACAAGTTGTTCTAAGGTTCCACATCGCCGAATCGATCAACTGTTTGATGATAATGAGTTGCAATCTCATAACAAGCTATTCTGAGGTTCCACATCACCGAATCGGTGAACTATTCGATGATAATGAGTTGTAATCTCATAACAAGCCGTTCTAAGGTTCCACATCGCCAAATTGATCAACCGTTCGATGATAATGAGTTGTAATCTCATAACAAGCCATTCTGAGGTTCCACATCACTGAATTGGTCAACTTTTTGATGATAATGAGTTCCAATCTCATAACATGCTATTCTGAGGTTCCACATCACCGAATTGATCAACAGTTTGATGATAATGAGTTGTAATCTCATAACAAGCCATTCTGAGGTTCCAAATTACGGACTCAATCAACTGTTCAATGATAATCAGCTGTAATCTCATAACAAGCTGTTCTGAGGTTCCACATCACCAAATTGATCAACTATTCGATCATAATGAGTTGGAATCTCATAACAAGCTATTCTGAGGTTTTGCTTCACTAAATCGATCAACCATTTGATGATAATGAGTTGCAATCTCATAACAAGCCATTCTGAAGTTCCACATCACCGAATCAATCAACCGTTCTATGATAATTAGCTACAATCTCATAACAAGCTATTCTAATGTTCCACATCGCCGAATTGATCAACCGTTCGATGATAATGAGTTGCAATCTCATAACAAGCTATTCAGAGATTCCACATCACTAAATCGGTCAACCATTTGATGATAATGAGTTCTAATCTCACAACAAGCTATTCTGAGGTTCCACATTTCCAAATCGGTCAACCGTTTCTTGATAATGAGTTGTAATCTCATAACAAGCCATTCTGAGGTTCGACATCGCCGAATCGGTCAACTGTTCGATGATAATGAGCTGCAATCTCATAACAAGCTGTTCCAAGGTTCCACATCGCCAAATCGCTCAACCATTCGATGATAATGAGTTGAAATCTCATAACAAGCTATTTTGAGGTTCCACATTGCCGAATCGATCAACCGTTCGATGATAATCAGCTGCAATCTCATAACAAGCTATTCTGAGGTTCCACATTGCCAAATCGATCAACCGTTTGATGATAATGAGTTGCAATCTCATAACAAGCTGTTTTGCGGTTCCACATTGCCGAATCAATGAACCGTTTGATGATAATGAGTTTTAATCTCATAAGAAGCCGTTCTAAGGTTCCACATCACCAAATTCATTAGCCATTCAATGATAATGAGTTGTAATCTCATAACAAGCCATTTTGAGGTTCCACATCACCGAATCGATCAATCATTTTATGATAATGAGTTGGAATCTCATAACAAGCTCTTTTGAGGTTCCACATCGCTGAATCGATCAACCCTTCAATGATAATGAGTTGCAATCTTATGACAAGCTATTCTAAGGTTCCACATCACCGAATCGATCAACCGTTTGATGATAATGATTTGTAATCTCATAACAAGCTGTTCTGAGGTTCCACATTGCCAAATCAATCAACCGTTTGATGATAATCAGCTGTAATCTCATAACAAGCTGTTCTGAGGTTCCACATCGCCAAATCGATCAACCATTCAATGATAATGAGTTGGAATCTCATAACAAGCTATTATGAGGTTCCACATCACCGAATCAATTAACTGTTTGATGATAATCAGCTGCAATCTCATAACAAGCCTTTCTGAGGTTCCACATCACCGAATCAATCAATTGTTTGATGATAATCAACTATAATCTCATAACAAGCTATTCTGAGGTTCCACATTGCCAAATTGATCAACCGTTCGATGATAATGAGTTGCAATCTCATAACAAGCTATTATAAGGTTCCACATCGCCGAATCGGTCAACCGTTTGATGATAATGAGTTGTAATCTCATAACAAGGTATTCTAAGGTTCCACATTGTGAAATCCATCAACCATTCAATGATAATGAGTTGTAATCTCATAACAAGCCATTCTGAGGTTTCACATCATCGAATCGATCAACGATTTGATGATAATGAGTTGGAATCTCATAATAAGCTATTCTGAGGTTCCACATCGCTGAATCGATCAACCGTTCAATGATAATGAGTTGCAATCTAATAATAAGTTGTTCTGAGGTTCCACATTGCTGAATCAATCAACCGTTTGATGATAATGAGTTGTAATCTCATAAAAAGCCATTCTGAGGTCCCACATCATCGAATCGATCAACCGTTCGATGATAATCAGCTGCAATCTCATAGCAAGCTGTTCTGAGGTTCCACATTGCTGAATCAATCAACCATTCGATGATAATGAGTTTCACTCTCATAACAAGTTGTTCTAAGGTTCCACATTGCCAAATCGATCAACCGTTTGATGATAATCAGCTGCAATCTCATAACAAGCCCTTCTGAGGTTCCATATCGGTGAATCGATAAACTGTTCGATGATAATCAGTTGCAATCCCATAACAAGCTGTTCTGAGATTCCACATCACTGAATCGATAACCCGTTCAATGATAATGAGTTGCAATCTCATAACAAGCTATTCTGAGGTTCCACATCGCCGAATCGATCAACTAGTTAATGATAATCAACTGCAATCTCATAACAAGCTATTCTGAGGTTCCACATCGCCGAATCGATCAACCGTTTGATGATAATCAGCTGCAATCTTATAAAAAGTTGTTCTGAGGTTCCACATTGCTGAATCAATCAATTGTTCGATGATAATGAGTTGCAATCTCATAACAAGCTATTCTAAGGTTCCACATCACCAAATCGGTCAACTGTTCGATGATAATGAGTTGTAATCTCATAAGAATCTATTCTAAGGTTTTGCATCCCTGAATTGGTCAACCATTTGATGATAATGAGTTGTAATCTTATAACAAGCTATCCTGAGGTTCCACATCCCCGAATCTGTCAACCATTCGATGATAATGAGTTGCAATCTCATAACAAGCTGTTCTAAGGGTTCCACATCGCCAAATTGATTAACCGTTCGATGATAATTAGTTGCAATCTCATAATAAGTTATTATGAGGTTCCACATCACTGAATCGATCAACCGTTTGATGATAATGAGTTGTAATCTCATAACAAGCTATTCTGACGTTCCACATCACCAAATTGATCAACTGTTTGATGATAATCAGTTGCAATCTCATAAGAAGCTATTCTGAGGTTCCACATCACCGAATCGATCAACCGTTTGATGATAATGAGTTGTAATCTTATAACAAGCTATTCTGAGGTTCCACATCACCAAATTGATCAACCATTTGATGATAATCAACTATAATCTCATAACAAGCCATTCTAAGGTTCCACATCGATGAATTGATCAACCGTTTGATCATAATCAACTACAATCTCATAACAAGCTGTTCTGAGGTTCCACATCGCCGAATCGATCAACTGTTTGATGATAATGAGTTGCAATCTCATAACAAGTTTTTCTAAGGTTCCATATCACCAAATCAATCAACCGTTCGATGATAATCAGCTGTAATCTCATAACACACTGTTCTGAGGTTCCACATCACCAAATCAATCAACCGTTTCATGATAATCAGCTGCAATCTCATAAAAAGCAATTCTAAGGTTCCACATCTCTAAATTGGTCAACCATTTAATGATAATGAGTTGTAATCTCATAACAGACTATTCTGAGCTTCTGCATAGCCGAATCGGTCAACCATTCAATGATAATGAGTTGTAGTCTCATAACAAGCCATTTTGAGGTTCCACATCGCCAAATCGGTCAACCGTTTGATGATAATGAGTTGTAATCTCATAACAAGCTATTCTAAGGTTCCACATCACCGAATCGATCAACCATTTGATGATAATGAGTTTTAATCTCATAACAAGCCGTTCTAAGGTTCCACATCACCAAATCGAACAACTGTTTGATGATAATGAGTTGTAATCTCATAACAAGCTGTTCTGAGGTTCCACATCACCGAATCGATCAACCGTTCGATGATAATGATTTGGAATCTCATAACAAGCCGTTCTGAGGTTCCACATCACCAAATCGATCAACCTTTCGATGATAATGAGTAGCAATCTCATAACAAGTTGTTCTGAGGTTCCACATCGCCGAATCGATCAACCGTTCAACGATAATGAGTTGTAATCTCATAACAAGCCATTCTAAAGTTCTGCATTGCCAAATCAATCAACCGTTCAATGATAATCAGCTACAATCTTATAACAAGCTATTCTGAGGTTCCACATCACCGAATCGATCAACCGTTTGATGATAATGAGTTGCAATCTCATAACAAGCTATTCTGAGGTTCCACATTGCTGAATTGATCAACTGTTTGATGATAATCAGCTGCAATCTCATAACAAGTCGTTCTGAGGTTCCACAATGCTGAATCAATCAACGGTTTGATGATAATCAATTGCAATCTCATAACATGCTATTCTGAGGTTCTACATTGCCGAATCGATCAACCATTTGATGATAATGAGTTGCAATCTCATAATAAGCTGTTCTGAGGTTCCACATCGCCAAATCGGTCAACTATTCAATGATAATGAGTTGTAATCTCATAACAAGCTATTCTGAGGTTCCACATCACTGAATCAGTCAACTGTTCCAAGATAATGAGTTGTAATCTCATAACAAGCCATTATGAGGTTCCACATCACCAAATCGGTCAACCATTCGATGATAATTAGCTGCAATCTCATAACAAGCTATTCTGAGGTTCCACATTGATGAATCACTCAACCGTTCAATGATAATGAGTTGGAATCTCATAAAATGTTATTCTAAGGTTCCACATTGCCAAATTGATCAACCGTTCGGTAATAATCAACTGCTATCTCATAACAAGCTATTCTGAGGATCCACATCACCGAATCGATCAACCGTTCGATGATAATGAGTTGCAATCTCATAACAAGCTGTTCTGAGGTTCCACATCACCGAATTGATCAACCATTCAATGATAATTAGTTATAATCTCATAAAAAGTTGTTCTGAGGTTCCACGTTGCCGAATTGATCAATCGTTTGATGATAATAAATTGCAATCTCATAACAAGCTATTCTAAGGTTCCACATCGCCGAATCGGTCAACCATTTGATGATAATGAGTTGCAATCTCTCAACAAGCTATTCTTAGGTTCCACATCACCGAATCGATCAACTGTTTGATGATAATCAGCTGCAATCTCATAACAAGCCGTCCTGAGGTTCCACATTGCCGAATCAATCAACCGTTCAATGATAATGAATTGCAATCTCATAACAAGCTGTTCTGAGGTTCCACATCACCGAATCGATCAACCGTTTGATGATAATGAGTTATAATCTCATAACAAGCTGTTCTAAGGTTCTACATCACCGAATTGATCAACCGTTTGATGATAATGAGTTGGAATCTCATAACAAGCTATTCTAAGGTTCCACATCGCTGAATCGATCAACCGTTCGATGATAATGAGTTGCAATCTCATAACAAGCTTTTCTGAGGTTCCACATCGCCGAATCGATCAACCGTTCAATGATAATGAGTTGTAATCTCATAACAAGCCATTCTAAGGTTCCACGTCGCTGAATCGATCAACCATTCAATGATAATGAGTTGTAATCTCATAACAAGCTATTCTGAGGTTCCACATCACTGAATTCGTCAACCATTCAATGATAATGAGTTGTAATCTCATAGCAAGCCATTCTGAGGTTCGACATCACCAAATCGGTCAACCATTTGATGATAATAAGCTGCAATCTCATAACAAGGTATTCTGAGATTTCACATTGCCGAATCACTCAAGCGTTTGATGATAATGAGTTGCAATCTCATAACAACAAGCCATTCTGAGGTTCCACATCACCGAATTGATCAACCATTCGATGATAATCAGTTGCAATCTCATAACAAGTTGTTCTGAGGTTCCACATTGCCGAATCGATCAACCATTCAATGATAATGAGTTGTAACCTCATAACAAGCTATTCTGAGGTTCCACATCGCCGAATCGATCAATTGTTTGATTATAATGAGTTGTAATCTCATAACAAGCTATTCTAAGGTTCCACATAATCGAATTGATCAACCGTTTGATGATAATGAGTTGGAATCTCATAACAAGCTATTCTGAGGTTCCACATTGCCAAATCAATCAGCCGTTCGATGATAACAAGTTGCAATCTCATAACAAGTTGTTCTGACATTCCACATCATAAAATCAATCAACCATTTAATGATAATGAGTTACAATCTCATAACAAGCTATTCTGAGGTTCCACATTACTGAATTGGTCAACCGTTTGATGATAA
>MU226515.1:274446-331030 GCA_018584345.1 Thuja plicata
ATAACAAGTTGTTCTGACATTCCACATCATAAAATCAATCAACCATTTAATGATAATGAGTTACAATCTCATAACAAGCTATTCTGAGGTTCCACATTACTGAATTGGTCAACCGTTTGATGATAATGAGTTGTAACTTCATAACAAGCCATTCTGAGGTTCCACATCATCGAATCAGTCAACCGTTCAATGATAATGAGTTGCAATCTCATAACAAGCTGTTATGAGGTTCCACATTGCCGAATTGATCAACCGTTAAATGATAATGAGATGTAATCTCATAACAAGCCGTTCTGAGGTTCAACATCACCGAATTGATCAACTGTTTGATGATAATGAGTATTAATCTCATAACAAGCTATTCTGAGGTTCTACATCACTGAATTGATCAACCATTCGATGATAATGAGTTGGAATCTCATAACAAGCGGTTCTGAGGTTCCACATCGCCGAATTGATCAACCGTTTGATGATAATGAGTTGCAATCTCATAACAAGTTGTTCTAAGGTTCCACATCGCTGAATCGATCAACCGTTTGATGATAATGAGTTGTAATCTAATAATAAGCCATTCTGAGGTTCCATATTGCCGATACGATCAACCGTTCGATGATAATCAGCTGCAATTTCATAATAAGCTGTTCTGAGGTTCCACATAGCCAATTTGATCAATCGTTTGATGATAATCAGCTACAATTTTATAACAAGTTATTCTAAGGTTCCACATCGCCGAATCAATCAACCATTCAATGACAATGAGTTGCAGTCTCATAAAGAGCTGTTCTGTGGTTCCACATCGCTGAATCGGTCAACTGTTTGATGATAATGAGTTGTAATCTCATAACAAGCTGTTTTTAGGTTCCACATTGCTAAATCGGTCAACCATTTGATGATAATGAGTTGTAATCTCATAACAAGCTGTTCTGAGGTTCCACATCGCCGATAGGATCAACCGTTTGATGATAATCAGCTGTAATCTCATAACAAACTATTCTTAGGTTCCACATCACTGAATTGATCAACTTTTTGATGATAATCAGCTGTAATCTCATAACAAACCATTCTGAGGTTCCACATCGCCAAATCGATCAACCATTCGATGATAATTAGCTACAATTTCATAACAAGTTGTTTTAAGGTTCCACATCACCAAATTGATCAACCATTTTTGATAATGAGTTGCAATCTCATAAAAAGCTATTCTGAGGTTCCACATCGCCAAACCAATCAACCGTTCGATGATAATGAGTTGTAATCTCATAACAAGCCGTTCTGAGGTTCCACATTACCGAATCGATCAACCATTTGATGATAATCAGCTGCAATCTCATAACAAACTGTTCTGAGGTTCAACATCACCGAATCGATCAACCGTTTGATGATAATGAGTTGCAATCTTATAACAAGCTATTCTGAGGTTCCACATCGCCGAATTAGTCAACCATTTGATGATAATGAGTTGTAATCTCATAACAAGCCATTCTGAGGTTCCACATCACCGAATTGATCAACCGTTCGATGATAATCAGTTGCAATCATATAACAAGCTATTCTGAGGTTCCACATCACTGAATTGATCAACCGTTTGATGATAATGAGTTGGAAATGCATAAAAAGCTATTCTAAGGTTTCACATCACCAAATCAGTCCACCGTTCTATGATAATGAGTTGTAATCTCATAACAAGTTGTTCTGAGGTTTCACATCACCGAATCGCTCAATCGTTTGATGATAATGAGTTGCAATCTCATAAAAAGTTGTTCTCTGGTTCCACATTGCCAAATTGATCAACCATTTGATGATAATCAACTGCAATCTCATAACAAGCTATTCTGAGGTTCCACATCGCCGAATTGATCAACTGTTTGATGATAATGAGTTGCAATCTCATAACAAGCTATTCTAAGGTTCCACATTGCCGAATCGATCAACTGTTTTATGATAATGAGTTGTAATCTCATAACAAGCCGTTCTGAGGTTCTACATTGCCGAATTAATCAACCATTCGATGATAATGAGTTGTAATCTCATAACAAGCCATTTTAAGGTTCCACATCACCAAATCGATCAACTGTTCAATGATAATGAGTTGGAATCTCATAACAAGTTGTTCTGAGGTTCCACATCACCGAATCGATCAACCATTCGATGATAATGAGTTGCAATCTCATAACAAGTTGTTTTGAGGTTGCACATCACTGAATCAATCAACTGTTTGATGATAATGAGTTGGAATCTCATAACAAGCTGTTCTGAGGTTCCACATCGGCGAATCGATCAACCGTTCAATGATAATTAGGTGCAATCTCATAACAAGCCAGTCTGAGGTTCCACATCGCCGAATCGATCAACCGTTTGATGATAATCAGCTGCAATCTCATAACAAGCTATTCTAAGGTTCCACCTCACCAAATCGATCAACAATTCAATGATAATGAGTTGAAATCTCATAACAAGCTGTTCTAAGGTTCCACATCACCGAATCAATTAACCATTGGATGATAATGAGTTGTAATCTCATAACAATCTATTCTGAGGTTCCAAATCACTGAATCGGTCAATCATTTGATGATAATGAGTTGTAATCTCATAACAAGTCATTCTGAGGTTCCACATCGCCGAATCGGTCAACCGTTTGATGATAATCAGCTATAATCTCATAACAAGTTATTCTGAGGTTCCACATCGCCAAATCACTCAACTATTTTATGATAATGAGTTGCAACCTCATAACAAGCTATTCTGAGGTTCCACATCACCAAATCAATAAACCGTTTGATGATAATCAGCTGCAATCTCATAACGAGTTGTTCTGAGGTTCCACATTGCCAAATCGATCAACCGTTTGATGATAATGAGTTGCAATCTCATAACAAGCTATTCTAAGGTTCCACATTGCCAAATCGATCAACCGTTTGATGATAATGAGTTGCAATCTCATAACAAGCTATTCTGAGGTTTAACATCACCGAATCAATCAATCGTTGGATGATAATGAGTTGTAATCTCATAACATGCCGTTCTGAGGTTCCACATCACCAAATCGATCAACCGTTTGATGATAATCAACTACAATTTCATAACAAGTTGTTCTGAGGTTCCACATTGCCGAATCGATGAACCGTTCAATGATAATGAGTTGCAATCTCATAACAAGCTATTCTGAGGTTCCACATCACTGAATAGATCAACCGTTCGATGATAATCAGCTGCAATCTCATAACAAGCCATTCTAAGGTTCCACATCGCTGAATCAATGAACCATTCGATGATAATCAGCTGCAATCTCATAACAAGTTGGTCTGAGGTTCCACATCATCGAATCGATCAACTGTTCGATGATAATGAGTTGCAATCTCATAACAAGCTGTTCTGAGGTTCCACATCGCCGAATCGGTCAACCATTCAATGATAATGAGTTGTAATGTCATAACAAGCTATTCTTAGGTTCCACATCGCTCAATTGGTCAACCGCTCGATGATAATGAGTTGTAATCTCATAACAAGCCATTCTAAGGTTCCACATCACTGAATTAGTGAACCGTTCGATGATAATAAGCTGTAATCTCATAACAAGCTGTTCTGAGGTTCCACATTGCCGAATCGCTCAACCGTTTGATGATAATGAGTTGCAATGTTATAACAAGCTATTCTGAGGTTCCACATCACCGAATTGATCAACCATTCAAGGATAATCAGCTGCAATTTCATAACAAGCTATTCTGAGGTTCCACATCACCAAATCGATCAACTGTTTGATGATAATGAGATGCAATCTCATAACAAGCTATTCTAAGGTTCCACATCGCCAAATCGATCAACCATTCAATGATAATAAGTTGTAAACTCATAACAATCCATTCTGAGGTTCCACATTGCCGAATTGATCTACCATTCAATGATAATGAGTTGTAATCTCATAAAAAGATTTTCTAAGGTTTCACATCACTGAATTGATCAACCATTTTATGATAATCAGCTGCAATCTCATAACAAGCCATTCTGAGGTTTCACATCACCGAATCGGTCAATCGTTCGATGATAATCAGCTGCAATCTCATAGCAAGCTATTTTGAGGTTCCACATCACCGAATCGATCAACCGTTCAATGATAATGAGTTGCAATCTCATAACAAGATGTTCTGATGCTCCACATCACCGAATCGGTCAACTATTTGATGATAATGAGTTGAATCTCATAACAAGTTGTTCTGATATTCCACATCACCGAATTGATCAACCGTTTGATGATAATCAGCTGTAATTTCATAACAAGCTATTTTGAGGTTCCACATCACTGAATAGATCAACTATTCGATGATAATGAGTTAGAATCTCATAACAAGCTATTCTGAGGTTCCACATCGCCGAATCGATCAACCATTTGATGATAATGAGTTGCAATCTCATAACAGGTTATTCTGAGGTTCCACATCACCGAATCGGTCAATCATTCAATGATAATGAGTTGTAATCTAATAACAAGCTATTCTGAGGTTCTGTATCGCCAAATCAGTCAACCATTCGATGATAATAAGTTGTAATCTTATAACAAGCCATTCTAAGGTTCCACATCACCGAATCGGTCAACCATTCGATGATAATGACTTGCAATCTCATAACAAGCATTTTTGAGGTTCCAGATTGCCGAATTGATCAACCGTTCGACGATAATGAGTGGTAATCTCATAACAAGCCATTCTAAGGTTCCACATCACCAAATCGACCAACCATTCGATGATAATGAGTTTTAATCTCATAACAAGCCGTTCTGAGGTTCCACATTGCTTAATCGATCAACCGTTCGATGATAATCAGCTACAATCTCATAAAAAGCCATTCTGAGGTTCTACATCGCCAAATCGATCAACCATTCGATGATAATCAGCTGCAATCTCATAATAAGCTATTCTGAGGTTCCACATCACCAAATCGATCAACCGTTCAATGATAATGAGTTGCAATGTCATAACAAGTTGTTCTGAGGTTCCACATCACTGAATCGGTCAATCATTCGATGATAAAGAGTTGTAATCTCATAATAAGCTATTCTAAGGTTCCACATTGCCAAATCGGTCAACCATTCACTGATAATGAGTTGTAATCTCATAACAATCCATTCTAAGGTTCCACATCGCCAAATAAGTCAACCATTCGATGATAATCAGCTGCAATCTCATAACAAGTTGTTCTGAGATTCCACATCACCAAATCGCTCAACCGTTCGATGATAAGGAGTTGCAATCTCATAACAAGCTATTCTAAGGTTCCACATTGCCGAATCGATCAACCATTTGATGGTAATCAGCTGTAATCTCATAATAAGCTATTCTGAGGTTCTACATTGCCGAATTGATCAACCATTCGATGATAATGAGTTGCAATCTGATAAAAAGTTGTTCTGAGGTTCCACATCACCAAATTGATCAACCGTTCGATGATAATGAGTTACAATCTGATAATAAGCTATTCCGAGGTTCCACATCTCCGAATTGATCAACCGTTCGATGATAATGAGTTGCAATCTCATAACAAGCTATTTTGAGGTTCTGCATTGCCGAATCGATCAACCGTCCGATGATAATCAGCTACAATCTCATAACAAGCTGTTCTAAGGGTCCACATCACCAAATCGATCAACCATTTGATGATAATGAGTTGCAATCTCATAACAAGCTGTTCTAAGGTTCCACATCACCGAATCGATCAACCCTTTGATGATAATCAGCTGCAATCTCATAAAAAGCTATTCTAAGGTTCCACATCATCGAATCGATCAACCGTTCGATGATAATCAGTTGTAATCTCATAACAAGCCATTCTGAGGTTCCACATCGCCGAATCGCTCAACCCTTTGATGATAATCAGCTGCAATCTCATAACAAGCTATTCTAAGGTTCCACATCATCGAATCGATCAACCATTCGATGATAATGAATTTCAATCTCATAACAAGCAGTTTTGAGGTTCCACATCGCCAAATTGGTCAACTGTTTGATGATAATGAGTTGTAATCTCATAACAAGCTATTCTGAGGATCCACATTGCCAAATCAGTCAACTGTTCAATGATAATGAGTTGTAATCTCATAACAAGCTGTTCTGAGGTTCCACATCATCGAATCAGTCAACCGTTTGATGATAATGAGTTGCAATCTCATAACAAGCTATTCTGAGGTTCCACATTGCCAAATTGATCAACCGTTCAATGATAATCAACTGTAATCTCATAACAAGCTATTCTAAGGTTCCACATCACCGAATTGATCAACCGTTCAATGATAATGAGTTGTAATCTCATAAAAAGCCATTCTGAGGTTCCACATCACCGAATCGATCAACCATTTGATGATAATGAGTTGTAATCTCATAACAAGCCATTCTGAGGTTCCACATCACCAAATTGATCAACCGTTTGATGATAATAAGTTGGAATCTCATAACAAGCCATTCTGAGGTTCCACATCACCAAATCGATGAACCGTTCGATGATAATGAGTTGCAATCCCATAACAAGCTATTCTGAGGTTCCACATCACCGAATCGATCAACCGTTTGATGATAATGAGTAGTAATCTTATAACAAGCCATTCTGAGGTTCCACATCACCAAATCAATCAACCATTCAATGATAATCAGCTGCAATCTCATAACAAGCTATTCTAAGGTTCCACATCGCTGAATCAATCAACCGTTTGATGATAATGAGTTGCAATCTCATAACAAGCTGTTTTGAGGTTCCACATCATCGAATCGATCAACCGTTTGATGATAATTAGCTGCAATCTCATAACAAGCCATATCGAGGTTCCACATCGTCAAATCACTTAACCGTTCGATGATAATGAGTTGTAATCTCATAACAAGCTATTCTAAGGTTCCACATCGCCGAATCACTCAACTGTTCGATGATAATGAGTTGCAATCTCATAACAAGCTGTTATAAGGTTCCACATCACCGAATTGATCAACCGTTTGATGATAATAAGCTACAATCTCATAAAAAGCTATTCTGAGGTTCCACATCGCCGAATCGATCAACCATTCGATGATAATGAGTTGCAATCTCATAACAAGTTGTTCTGAGGTTCCACATCACCGAATCGATCAACCGTTCAATGATAATAAGTTGGAATCTCATAAGAAGCCATTCTATGGTTCCACATCGCCGAATCGATCAACCATTTGATTATAATGAGTTGTAATCTCATAACAAGCCATTCTGAGGTTCCACATTGCTGAATCGATCAACCGTTTGATGATAATGAGTTGCAATCTCATAACAAGCTATTTTGAGGTTCTAAATCACCGAATCAATCAACCATTCGATGATAATCAGCTGCAATCTCATAACAAGCCATTCTGAGGTTCCACATCACCGAATCGATCAACCATTTGATGATAATCAGCTGTAATCTCATAAGAAGTTATTGTGAGGTTCCGCATCACCGAATCGATTAACCGTTCGAAGATAATGAGTTGCAATCTCATAACAAATTGTTCTGAGGTTTCACATTGCCAAATCAAGCAATCAAATGATGATAATCAGCTGCAATCTCATAACAAGCCATTCTGAGGTTCCACATCGCCGAATTAATCAACCGTTTAATGATAATCAGCTGCACTCTCATAACAAGCTATTCTGAGGTTCCACATCACCGAATCGATCAACTGTTGATCATAATGAGTTGCAATCTCATAACAAGCTATTCTGAGTTTCCACATCGCCGAATCGGTCAACCGTTCGATGATAATGAGTTGTAATCTCATAACAAGCTCTTCTAAGGTTCCGCATTGCCGAATCGGTCAACCATTCGATGATAATGAGTTGTAATCTCATAACAAGCCCTACCGAGGTTCCACATCGCTGAATCGGTCAACCGTTCGATGATAATGAGTTGCAATCTCATAACAAGCTATTTTGAGGTTCCACATTGCCGAATCGATCAACCATTCAATGACAATGAGTTGTAATCTCATAACAAGCTGTTCTAAGGTTCCACATCGCCGAATCGATCAACCGTTCGATGATAATGAGTTGTAATCTCATAACAAGCCATTCTGAGGTTCCACATCGCCGAATCAATCAACCGTTTGATGATAATCAACTGCAATCTCATAACAAGCTATTATAAGTTTCACATTGCTGAATCGATCAACCATTTGATGATAATCAGTTATAATCTCATAACAAGCTGTTCTGAGGTTCCACATCGCCGAATCAATCAATCGTTCGATGATAATGAGTTGCAATCTCATAACAAGCTATTCAAAGGTTCCACATCGTCGGATCGGTCAACTGTTTGATGATAATGAGTTGTTATCTCATAACAAGCTATTCTGATGTTCTACATCGCCAAATCGGTCAACCATTTGATGATAATGAGTTGTAATCTTGTAACAAACTATTCTGAGATTCCACATCACTAAATCAGTCAACCGTTTGATGATAATGAGTTGCAATCTCATAACAAGCTGTTCTGAGGTTCCACATCGCCAAATCAATTAACTGTTTGATGATAATGAGTTGTAATCTCATAACAAGCCGTTCTGAGGTTCCACATCATCGAATCGATCAACTGTTCGATGATAATGAGTTGTAATCTTATAACAAGCCGTTCTGACATTCCACATCACCGAATTAATCAACCATTTAATGATAATGAGTTGGAATCTCATCAGAAGCCATTCTGAGGTTCCACATCTCTGAATTGATCAACCGTTCAATGATAATGAGTTGTAATCTCATAACAAGTTGTTCTGAAGTTCCACATCACTGACTCGATCAACCGTTCAATGATAATGAGTTGTAATCTCATAACAAGTCATTCTGAGGTTCCACATTACCGAATCAATCAATCGTTCAATGAGAATTAGCTGCACTCTCATAACAAGCTATTCTGAGGTTCCACATCACCGAATCGATTAACCATTCGATGATAATTAGTTGCATTCTCATTAGAAGCTTTTCTGAGGTTCCACATTGCCGAATTGATAACCCGTTTGATGATAATCAGCTGTAATCTCATAACAAGCCATTCTGAGGTTCCACATCACCGAATTGATCAACCATTCAATGATAATCAGCTACAATCTCATAACAAGCTGTTGTGAGGTTCCACATTGCCAAATTGATCAACCATTTGATTATAATGAGTTGCAATCTCATAACAAACTGTTCTAAGGTTCCACATCACCGAATCGGTCAACCATTTGATTATAATGAGTTGTAATCTCATAACAAGCTGTTCTGAGGTTCCACATCGCCGAATCGATCAACCATTCTATGATAATGAGTTGCAATCTCATAACAAGCTATTCTGAGGTTCCACATCGCCGAATCGATCAATCATTCAATGATAATGAGTTGTAATCTCATAACAAGCCATTCTGAGGTTCCACATCGCCGAATCAATTAACCGTTTCATGATAATGAGTTGTAATCTCATAACAAGATGTTCTGAGGTTCCACATCACCAAATTGATCAACCGTTCGATGATAATAAGTTGGAATCTCATAAAAAGCTATTCTGAGGTTGCACATCTCTGAACCGATCAACCATTCAATGATACTGAGTTGCAATCTCATAACAAGCTGTTCTGAGGTTCCACATCACCGAATCGATCAACTGTTAGATGATAATGAGTTGCAATCTCATAACAAGTTGTTTTGAGGTTCTACATCGCTGAATCGATCAACTGTTCAATGATAATCAGCTACAATCTCATAACAAGCCATTCTGAGGTTCCACATTGTCAAATCGATCAACTGTTCGATGATAATCAGCTACAATCTCATAAAAAGCTGTTCTAAGGTTCCACATCGCCGAATCGATCAACCGTTTGATGATAATGAGTTGTAATCTCATAACAAGTTGTTTTAAGGTTCCACATCACCGAATCGATCAACCGTTTGATGATAATCAGCTGCAATCTCATAACAAGCCATTCTGAGGTTCCACATCACCGAATCGATCAATTGTTTGATGATAATCAGCTGCAATCTCATAACAAGCTGTTCTGAGGTTCTACATCATGGAATCGATCAACCATTCGATGATAATGAGTTGCAATCTCATAAATAGCTGTTCTGAGGTTCCACATTGTCAAATTGGTCAACTGTTTGATGATAATGAGTTGTAATCTCATAAAAAGCTATTCTGAGGTTCCCCATTACTGAATCGGTCAACCATTTGATGATAATGAGTTGTAATCTCATAACAAGCTGTTCTGAGGTTCCACATCATTAAATTGATCAATCCTTCGATGATAATGAGTTGCAATCTCATGACAAGCTATTCTGAGGTTCCACATTGCCAAATTGATCAATCATTCGATGATAATGAGTTGTAATCTCATAACAAGCCGTTCTGAGGTTCCACATCGCCGAATCAATCAACCATTCGATGATAATAAGTTGTAATCTCATAAAAAGATGTTCTGAGGTTCCACATCACCGAATCGATCAACTGTTTGATGATAATGAGTTGGAATCTCACAACAAGTTGTTCTGAGGTTCCACATTGCCAAATCAATCAACGGTTTGATGATAATGAGTTTCAATATCATAACAAGCTGTTATGAGGTTCCACATCACCGATTCGATCAACCGCTCGATGATAATGAGTTGTAATCTCATAAAAAGCCATTTTGAGGTTCCATATCATTGAATTGATCAACCGTTTGATTATAATCAGCTGCAATCTCATAACAAGTTGTTCTGAGGTTGCACATTGTCGAATTGATCAATCGTTCGATGATAAAGAGTTACAATCTCATAAAAAGCTATTCTGAGGTTCCACATTGTCAAATCGATCAACCGTTCAATGATAATCAGCTGTAATCTCATAACAACCCATTCTAAGGTTCCACATCACTGAATCGATCAACCATTTGATGATAATCAGCTACAATCTCATAACAAGCTATTCTGAGGTTCCACATCACCAAATCAATCAACCGTTTGATGATAATGAGTTGCAATCTCATAACAAGCTGTTCTGAGGTTCCACATCACCGAATCGGTCAACCGCTCGATGATAATGAGTTGTAATCTTATAACAAGCTATTCTGAGGTTCCACATCACTGAATTGATCAACCATTCCATGATAATGAGTTGTAATCTCATAACAAGTCGTTCTGAGGTTCCACATCACCGAATCAGTCAACCATTCATTGATAATCAGTTGCAATCTCATAACAAGCTATTTTGAGGTTCCACATTACTGAATTGCTCAACCGTTCAATGATAATGAGTTGTAATCTCATAACAAGCTTTTCTAAGGTTCCACATCGTTGAATTGATCAACCGTTCAATGATAATCAGCTGCAATCTCATAACAAGCTATTTTGAGGTTCCACATCGCCAAATCGATCAACTATTCAATGATAATGAGTTGTAATCTCATAACAAGCTATTATGAGGTTCCACATCGCCGAATCGATCAACCGTTCAATGATAATGAGTTGTAATCTCATAACAAGCCATTCTGAGGTTCCACATTGCCGAATCGATCAACCGTTCGATGATAATGAGTTGTAATCTCATAACAAGCAGTTTTGAGGTTCCACATTGTCGAATCAATCAACCATTTGATGATAATGAGTTTGAATCTCATAACAAGCTGTTATGAGGTTCCACATCACCAAATTGATCAACCGTTTGATGATAATGAGTTACAATCTCATAAAAAGTTGTTCTAAGGTTCCATATCGCTGAATCAATCAACAGTTCGATGATAATGAGTTATAATCTCATAAGAAGCCGTTATGAGGTTCCACATCACCAAATCAATCAACCGTTCAATGATAATGAGTTGCAATCTCATAATAGGTTGTTCTAAGGTTCCACATCACCGAATTGATCAACCGTTTCATGATAATCAGTTGCAATCTCATAACAAGCCTTTCTGAGGTTCCACATCACCGAATCGATCAATCATTTGATGATAATCAGCTGCAATCTCATAACAAGCTATTATGAGGTTCTACATCATGGAATCAATCAACCATTCGATGATAATGAGTTGCAATCTCATAACAATCTATTCTGAGGTTCCACATCATCAAATTGGTCAACCATTTGATGATAATGAGTTGTAATCTCATAACAAGCTATTCTGAGGTTCCCCATTGCTAAATCGGTCAACCATTTGATGATAATGAGTTGTAATCTCATAACAAGCTGTTGTGAGGTTCCACATCACCAAATTGATCAATCGTTCGATGATAATGAGTTGCAATCTCATAACAAGCTATTTTGAGGTTCCACATCGCCAAATTGATCAATCATTCGATGATAATGCATTGTAATCTCATAACAAGCCGTCCTAAGGTTCCACATCGCCGAATCAATCAACTGTTTGATGATAATAAGTTGTAATCTCATAAAAAGATGTTCTGAGGTTCCACATCACCGAATCGATCAACTATTTGATGATAATGAGTTGGAATCTCATAACAAGCTGTTCTGAGATTCCACATGGCCGAATCAATCAACCATTTGATGATAATGAGTTTCAATATCATAACAAGCTATTCTGAGGTTCCACATCACCTAATCAATCAACCGTTTGATGATAATGAGTTGTAATCTCATAACAAGCCATTTTGAAGTTCCACATCATTGAATTGATCAACCGTTTGATTATAATCAGCTGCAATCTCATAATAAGCTATTCTGAGGTTCCACATCGCTGAATTGATCAACCGTTCGATGATAATGAGTTGCAATCTCATAACAAGCTATTTTGAGGTTCCACATTGTCAAATCAATCAACCGTTCGATGATAATCAGCTGCAATCTCATAACAAGCCATTCTAAGGTTCCACATCGCCGAATCGATCAACCGTTCGATGATAATCAGCTACAATCTCATAACAAGCTATTTTGAGGTTTCACATCACCAAATCAATACACCGTTCAATGATAATGAGTTGCAATCTCATAACAAGCTATTCTGAGGTTCCACATCATCGAATCGGTCAACCGTTCAATGATAATGAGTTGTAATCTCATAACAAGCTATTCTGAGGTTCCACATCTCTGAATCAATCAACCATTCGATGATAATGAGTTGTAATCTCATAACAAGCCATTCTAAGGTTCCACATCACCGAATCGGTCAACCGTTTGTTGATAATCAGTTGCAATCTCATAACAAGCTATTTTGAGGTTCCACATCGCTGAATAGCTCAACCATTCGATGATAATGAGTTGCAATCTCATAACAAGCTTTTCTGAGGTTCCACATCGCTGAATCGATCAACCATTCGATCATAATCAGCTACAATCTCATAACAAGCTATTTTGAGGTTCCACATCGCCAAATCGATCAACTCTTCAATGATAATGAGTTGTAATCTCATAACAAGCCCTTCTGAGGTTCCACATTGCCGAATCGATCAACTGTTCGATGATAATGAGTTGTAATCTCATAACAGGCAGTTCTGAGGTTCCACATTGCCAAATCAATCAACCATTCGATGATAATGAGTTTGACTCTCATAACAAGCTGTTTTGAGGTTCCACATCACCAAATTGATCAACCGTTCGATGATAATGAGTTACAATCTCATAACAAGCTGTTCTAAGGTTCCACATCACCGAATCAATCAACGGTTTGATGATAATGAGTTGTAATCTCATAACAAGCCGTTATGAGGTTCCACATCACCGAACTAATGAACTGTTTGATGATAATCAATTGGAATCTCATAACAAGCTGTTCTGAGGTTCCACATTGCCAAATTGATCAATCATTTGATGATAACAAGTTGCAATCTCATAAAAAGTTGTTCTGAGGCTCCACATCACCGAATTGATCAACCATTCGATGATAATGAGTTGCAATCTCATAACAAGCTATTTTGAGGTTCCACATTGCTGATTTGATCAACCATTCAATGATAATCAGCTGTAATGTCATAACAAGCCATTCTGAGGTTCCACATCGCTAAATCGATCAACCGTTCAATGATAATTAGCTGCAATCTCATAACAAGTTGTTCTAAGGTTCCACATCGCCGAATCGATCAACTGTTTGATGATAATGAGTTGCAATCTCATAACAAGCTATTCTGAGGTTCCACATCGCCGAATCGGTCAACTATTTGATGATAATCAGTTGTAATCTCATAACAAGGTATTCTGAGGTTCCACATCACCAAATCGGTCAACCGTTCGATGATAATGAGTTGTAATCTCATAACAAGCCATTCTTAGGTTCCACATCACTGAATCGGTCAACTTTTCGATGATAATGAGTTCCAATCTCATAACAAGCTATTCTGAGGTTCCACATCACCGAATTGATCAACGGTTTGATGATAATGAGTTGTAATCTCATAACAAGCCATTCTGAGGTTCCACATTACTGAATCAATCAACCATTCAATGATAATCAGCTGTAATCTCATAACAAGCTATTCTGAGGTTCCACATCACCGAATCGATCAACTATTTGATCATAATGAGTTGGAATCTTATAACAAGCTATTCTGAGGTTTTGCTTCACTAAATCGATCAACCATTTGATGATAATGAGTTGCAATCTCATAACAAGCCATTCTGAAGTTCCACATCACCGAATCAATCAACTGTTCTATGATAATTAGCTAAAATCTCATAACAACCTATTCTAAGGTTCCACATCACCGAATTGATCAACCGTTTGATGATAATGAGTTGCAATCTCATAACAAGCTATTCAGAGATTCCACATTGCCAAGTCGGTCAACCATTTGATGATAATGAGTTCTAATCTCATAACAAGCTATTCTGAGGTTCCACATCATCGAATCGGTCAACCGTTTCATGATAATGAGTTGTAATCTCATAACAAGCCGTTCTGAGGTTCCACATTGCCGAATCGGTCAACCGTTTGATGATAATGAGCTGCAATCTCATAACAAGTTGTTCCAAGGTTCCACATCGCCAAATCACTCAACTGTTCGATGATAATGAGTTGCAATCTCATAACAAGCTATTTTGAGGTTCCACATTGCCAAATCGATCAACCGTTCGATGATAATCAGCTACAATCTCATAACAAGCTATTCTGAGGTTCCACATTGCCAAATCAATCAACCGTTCGATGATAATGAGTTGCAATCTCATAACAAGCTGTTCTGAGGTTCCACATTGCCGAATCAATGAACCATTTGATGATAATGAGTTTTAATCTCATAAGAAGCCGTTCTAAGGTTCCACATCACCAAATTGATCAGCCATTCAATGATAATGAGTTTTAATCTCATAACAAGCCATTTTGAGGTTCCACATCGCCGATTCGATCAATCATTTTATGATAATGAGTTGGAATCTCATAACAAGCTCTTCTGAGGTTCCACATCACCGAATCGATCAACCGTTCGATGATAATGAGTTGCAATCTTATAACAAGCTATTCTAAGGTTCCACATCGCCGAATCGACCAACCGTTCGATGATAATGATTTGTAATCTCATAACAAGCTATTCTGAGGTTCCACATTGCCAAATCAATCAACCGTTCGATGATAATCAGCTGTAATCTCATAACAAGTTGTTCGGAGGTTCCACATCGCCAAATCGATCAACCATTCAATGATAATGAGTTGGAATCTCATAACAAGCTATTCTGAGGTTCCACATCACCGAATCGATTAACTGTTCGATGATAATCAGCTGCAATCTCATAACAAGCCTTTCTGAGGTTCCACATCACTGAATCAATCAATCGTTTGATGATAATCAGCTATAATCTCATAACAAGTTGTTCTGAGGTTCCACATTGCCAAATTGATCAACCGTTTGATGATAATGAGTTGCAATCTCATAACAAGCTATTATAAGATTCCACATCGCCGAATCGGTCAACCGTTTGATGATAATGAGTTGTAATCTCATAACAAGGCATTCTAAGGTTCCACATTGCAAAATCCATCAACCCTTCAATGATAATGAGTTGTAATCTCATAACAAGCTGTTTTGAGGTTCCACATCACCGAATCGATCAACCATTTGATGATAATGAGTTGGAATCTCATAACAAGCTATTCTGAGCTTCCACATCACTGAATCGATCAACCGTTCAATGATAATGAGTTGCAATCTAATAACAAGCTGTTCTAAGGTTCCACATTGCTGAATCGATCAACCGTTTGATGATAATGAGTTGTAATCTCATAAAAAGCCATTCTCAGGTCCCACATCATCGAATCGATCAACCATTCGATGATAATCAGCTGCAATCTCATAACAAGCTGTTCTGAGGTTCCACATCGCTGAATCAATCAACCATTCGATGATAATGAGTTGCACTCTCATAACAAGCTGTTCTGAGGTTCCACATCACTGAATCGATAACCTGTTCAATGATAATGAGTTGCAATCTCATAACAAGCTATTCTGAGGTTCCACATCACCGAATCGATCAACTAGTTAATGATAATCAGCTGCAATCTCATAACAAGCTATTCTGAGGTTCCACATCACCGAATCGATCAACCATTTGATGATAATCAGCTGCAATCTTATAACAAGTTATTCTGAGGTTCCACATTGCTGAATCGATCAATTGTTTGATGATAATGAGTTGCAATCTCATAACAAGCTATTCTAAGGTTCCACATCACCAAATCTGTCAATTGTTCAATGATAATGAGTTGTAATCTCATAAGAAGCTATTCTAAGGTTTTGTATCCCTGAATTGGTCAACCATTTGATGATAATGAGTTGTAATCTCATAACAAGCTATCCTGAGGTTCCACATCCCCGAATCTGTCAACCGTTCGATGATAATGAGTTGCAATCTCATAAAAAGCTGTTCTGAGGTTCCACATCGCCAAATTGATTAACCGTTCGATGATAAAGAGTTGTAATCTCATAAAAAGCCATTTTGAGGTTCCACATCGCCGAATTGATCAACCGTTCGATGATAATGACTTGTAATCTCATAACAAGCCATTCTGAGGTTCCACATTGCTGACTCGATCAACTGTTCGATGATAATGAGTTGGACTCTCATAACAAGCCATTCTGAGGTTCCACATCACCAAATCAATCAACCGTTCGATGATAATTAGTTGCAATCTCATAACAAGTTATTATGAGGTTCCACATCACTGAATCGATCAACCGTTTGATGATAATGAGTTGTAATCTCATAACAAGCTATTCTGACGTTCCACATCACCAAATCAATCAACTGTTTGATGATAATTAGTTGCAATCTCATAAGAAGCTGTTCTGAGGTTCCACATCGCCGAATCGATCAACCGTTTGATGATAATGAGTTGTAATCTTATAACAAGCTATTCTGAGGTTCCACATCACCAAATCGATCAACCATTTGATGATAATAAACTATAATCTCATAACAAGCCATTCTAAGGTTCCACATCGATGAATTGATCAACCGTTTGATGATAATCAACTACAATCTCATAACAAGCTGTTCTGAGGTTCCACATCGCCAAATCGATCAACTATTTGATGATAATGAGTTGTAATCTCATAACAAGTTTTTCTGAGGTTCCATATCACCAAATCAATCAACCTTTCAATGATAATCAATTGTAATCTCATAACACACCATTCTAAGGTTCCACATCACCAAATCAATCAACCGTTTCATAATAATCAGCTGCAATCTCATAAAAAGCTATTCTAAGGTTCCACATCTCTAAATCGGTCAACCATTTGATGATAATGAGTTGTAATCTCATAACAAACTATTCTGAGGTTCTGCATAGCCGAATCGGTCAACCATTCGATGATAATGAGTTGTAATCTCATAACAAGCCATTCTGAGGTTTCACATTGCCAAATCGGTCAACCGTTCGATGATAATGAGTTGTAATCTCATAACAAGCTATTCTGAGGCTCCACATCGCTGAATCAATCAACCATTTGATGATAATGAGTTGTAATCTCATAACAAGCCGTTCTAAGGTTCCACATCGCCGAATCGAACAACTGTTTGATGATAATTAGTTGTAATCTCATAATAAGCTGTTCTGAGGTTCCACATCACCGAATCGATCAACCGTTCGATGATAATGAGTTGGAATCTTATAACAAGCCGTTCTGAGGTTCCACATCACCGAATCGATCAACCTTTCGATGATAATGAGTAGCAATCTCATAACAAGCTGTTCTGAGGTTCCACATCGCCGAATCGATCAACCGTTTGACGATAATGAGTTGTAATCTCATAACAAGCCATTCTAAAGTTCTGCATTTCCGAATCGATCAACCGTTCAATGATAATCAGCTGCAATCTTATAACAAGCTATTCTGAGGTTCCACATCACCGAATTGATCAACCGTTTGATGATAATGAGTTGCAATCTCATAACAAGTTGTTCTGAGGTTCCACATTGCTGAATTGATCAACTGTTTGATGATAATCAGCTGCAATGTCATAACAAGTCGTTCTGAGGTTCCACAATGCCGAATCAATCAACAGTTCAGTGATAATCAATTGCAATCTCATAACATGCTATTCTAAGGTTCTACATTGCCGAATCGATCAACCATTTGATGATAATGAGTTGCAATCTCATAACAAGCTATTCTGAGGTTCCACATCGCCAAATTGGTCAACCGTTCAATTATAATGAGTTGTAATCTCATAACAAGCTATTCTGAGGTTCCACGTCACTGAATCGGTCAACCATTCCAAGATAATGAGTTGTAATCTCATAACAAGCCATTCTGAGGTTCCACATCACCGAATCGGTCAACCATTTGATGATAATCAGCTGCAATCTCATAACAAGCTGTTACAAGGTTCCACATTGATGAATCGCTCAACCCTTCAATGATAATGAGTTGAAATCTCATAAAAAGTTATTCTAAGGTTCCACATTGCCGAATTCATCAACCATTCGGTAATAATCAACTGCTATCTCCTAACAAGCTGTTCTGAGGTTCCACATCACTGAATCGATCAACCGTTCAATGATAATGAGTTGCAATCTCATAACAATCTATTATGAGGTTCCACATCGCTGAATTGATCAACCATTCAATGATAATTAGTTGTAATCTCATAAAAAGTTGTTCTGAGGTTCCACATTGCCGAATTGATCAATCGTTCGATGATAATAAATTGCAATCTCATAACAAGCTATTCTAAGGTTCCACATCACCGAATTGGTCAACCATTTGATGATAATGAGTTGCAATCTCATAACAAGCTATTCTTAGGTTCCACATCGCCGAATCAATCAACTGTTTGATCATAATCAGCTATAATCTCATAACAAGCCGTTCTGAGGTTCCACATTGCTGAATCGATCAACCGTTCAATGATAATGAGTTGCAATCTCATAACAAGCTATTCTGAGGTTCCACATCACCGAATCGATCAACCGTTTGATGATAATGAGTTATAATCTCATAACAAGCTGTTCTAAGGTTCTACATCACTGAATTGATCAACCGTTTGATGATAATGAGTTGGAATCTCATAACAAGCTATTCTAAGGTTCCACATCGCTGAATCGATCAACTGTTCGATGATAATGAGTTGCAATCTCATAACAAGCTTTTCTGAGGTTCCACATCGCTGAATCGATCAACCGTTCAATGATAATGAGTTGTAATCTCATAACAAGCCATTCTAAGGTTCCACATCACTGAATCGATCAACCATTCAATGATAATGAGTTGTAATCTCATAACAAGCTATTCTGAGGTTCCACATCGCTGAATTGGTCAACCATTCGATGATAATGAGTTGTAATCTCATAACAAGCCATTCTGAGGTTCCACATTGCCAAATCGGTCAACCATTTGATGATAATAAGCTGCAATCTTATAACAAGTTGTTCTGAGGTTTCACATTGCCGAATCGCTCAACCATTTGATGATAATGAGTTGCAATCTCATAACAAGCCATTCTGAGGTTCCACATCACCGAATTGATCAACCGTTCGATGATAATTAGCTGCAATCTCATAACAAGTTGTTCTGAGGTTCCACATTGCCGAATCGATCAACCATTCAATGATAATGAGTTGTAATCTCATAACAAGCTATTCTGAGGTTCCACATCACCGAATCGATCAACTGTTTGATGATAATGAGTTGTAATCTCATAACAAGCTGTTCTAAGGTTCCACATCATTGAATTGATCAACCGTTTGATGATAATGAGTTCGAATCTCATAACAAGCTATTCTGAGGTTCCACATGGCCAAGTCAATCAGTCGTTCGATGATAATGAGTTGCAATCTCATAACAAGTTGTTCTGAGGTTCCACATCATGAAATCAATCAACCATTTAATGATAATCAGCTGCAATCTCATAACAAGCTATTCTGAGGTTCCACATCGCCGAATCGATCAACCATTTGATGATAATGAGTTGCAATCTCATAACAAACTATTGTGAGGTTCCACATCATCGAATCGATCAACCATTCGATGATAATGAGTTACAATCTCATAACAAGCTATTCTGAGGTTCCACATTGCTGAATCGGTCAACCGTTCGATGATAATGAGTTGTAACCTCATAACAAGCTATTCTAAGGTTCCACATCATCGAATCGGTCAACCGTTCAATGATAATGAGTTGCAATCTCATAACAAGCTGTTATGAGGTTCCACATTGCCGAATCGATCAACCGTTCAATGATAATGAGTTGTAATCTCATAACAAGTCATTCTGAGGTTCCACATCACTAAATTGATCAACCGTTTGATGATAATGAGTTGTAATCTCATAAGAAGCCATTCTGAGGTTCCACATCACTGAATTGATCAACCATTCGATGATAATGAGTTGGAATCTCATAACAAGCCATTCTGAGGTTCCATATTGCCGATACGATCAACCGTTCGATGATAATCAGCTGCAATTTTATAATAAGCTATTCTGAGGTTCCACATTTCCAAATTGATCAATCGTTTGATGATAATCAGCTACAATTTTATAACAAGCTATTCTGAGGTTCCACATCACCGAATCAATCAACCATTCAATGACAATGAGTTGCAGTCTCATAAAAAGTTGTTCTGAGGTTCCACATCGCCGAATCGGTCAACTGTTTGATGATAATGAGTTGTAATCTCATAACAAGCTATTCTGAGGTTCCACATCGCTAAATTGGTCAACCATTTGATGATAATGAGTTGTAATCTCATAACAAGCCGTTCTGAGGTTCCACATCACTGATAGGATCAACCGTTTGATGATAATCAGCTGCAATCTCATAACAAACTATTCTGAGGTTCCACATCACTGAATTGATCAAATTTTTGATGATAATCAGCTGCAATCTCATAACAAGCCATTCTGAGGTTCCACATCGCCGAATCGATCAACCGTTCGATGATAATCAGCTACAATTTCATAACAAGTTGTTTTGAGGTTCCACATCACCGAATCGATCAACCATTCGATGATAATGAGTTGCAATCTCATAACAAGCTATTCTGAGGTTCCACATCGCCGAACCAATCAACCGTTCGATGATAATGAGTGGTAATCTCATAACAAGCCGTTCTGAGGTTCCACATTACCGAATCGATCAACCGTTTGATGATAATCAGCTGCAATCTCATAACAAACTGTTCTGAGGTTCCACATCACGGAATCGATCAACCGTTTGATGATAATGAGTTGCAATCTTATAACAAGCTATTTTGAGGTTCCACATCGCTGAATCGATCAACCATTTGATGATAATGAGTTGTAATCTCATAACAAGCTGTTCTGAGGTTCCACATCACCAAATTGATCAACCGTTCGATGATAATCAACTACAATCTTATAACAAGCTATTTTGAGGTTCCACATCGCTGAATTGATCAACCGTTTGATGATAATGAGTTGCAAACTCATAAAAAGGTATTCTAAGGTTCCACATCACGGAATCAGTCAACCATTCTATGATAATGAGTTGTAATCTCATAACAAGTTGTTCTGAGGTTCCACATCACCGAATCGCTCAATCGTTTGATGATCATGAGTTGCAATCTCATAAAAAGTTGTTCTCTGGTTCCACATTGGCAAATTGATCAACCGTTCGATGATAATCAACTGCAATCTCATAACAAGCTATTCTGAGGTTCCACATCACCGAATTGATCAACTGTTTGATGATAATGAGTTGCAATCTCATAACAAGCTATTCTAAGGTTCCACATCACCGAATCGATCAACCATTTGATGATAATGAGTTGTAATCTCATAACAAGCTGTTCTGAGGTTCCACATTGCTGAATTAATCAACCATTCGATGATAATGAGTTGTAATCTCATAACAAGCCATTTCGAGGTTCCACATCACCAAATTGATCGACTGTTCAATTATAATGAGTTGGAATCTCATAACATGTTTTTCTGAGGTTCCACATCACCGAATCGATCAACCATTCGATGATAATGAGTTGCAATCTCATAACAAGTTGTTCTGAGGTTCCACATCACTGAATCGATCAACCGTTTGATGATAATGAGTTGGAATCTCATAAAAAGCTATTCTGAGGTTCCACATCAGTGAATCGATCAACCGTTCCATGACAATGAGTTACAATCTAAAAACAAGGTATTATGAGGTTCCACATCGCCGAATCAATCAACCATTCCATGATAATAAGTTGTAATCTCATAACAAGCTATTCTGAGGTTCCACATTGCCAAATCGATCAACCATTTGATGATAATGAGTTGCAATCTCATAACAAGCTATTATAAGGTTCCACATCGCCAAATCAATCAACCATTCGATGATAATTAGGCGCAATCTCATAAGAAGCCATTCTGAGGTTCCACATCGCCGAATCGATCAACCGTTTGATGATAATCAGCTGCAATCTCATAACAAGCTGTTCTGAGGTTCCATCTCACCAAATCGATCAACAATTCAATGATAATGAGTTGCAATCTCATAACAAGCTGTTCTAAGGTTCCACATCGCCGAATCAGTTAACCGTTTGATGATAATGAGTTGTAATCTCATAACAATCTGTTCTGAGGTTCCACATCACCGAATCGGTCAACCGTTCGATGATAATGAGTTGTAATCTCATAACAAGCCATTCTGAGGTTCCACATCACCGAATCGGTCAACCGTTTGATAATAATCAGCTGTAATCTCATAACAAGCTCTTCTGAGATTCCACATCACCAAATCACTCAACCATTTTATGATAATGAGTTGCAATCTCATAACAAGCTATTCTGAGGTTCCACATCATCGAATCGATAAACCGTTTGATGATAATTAGTTGCAATCTCATAACAAGCTTTTCTGAGGTTCCACATTCCCGAATCGATCAACCATTCGATGATAATGAGTTGCAATCTCATAACAAGCTATTCTAAGGTTCCACATCACCGAATCGATCAACCGTTCGATGATAATGAGTTGTAATCTCATAACAAGCTATTCTGAGGTTCCACATCACTAAATCAATCAACCGTTCAATGATAATCAACTGTTATCTCATAACAAGCCATTTTGAGGTTCCACATCGCTGAATCAATCAACCGTTCGATGATAATCAGCTGCAATCTCATAACAAGCTGTTCTGAGGTTCCACATCGCCGAATCGATCAACCGTTCAATGATAATCAGTTGCAATCTCATAACAAGTTGTTCTAAGGTTCCACATCACCAAATTGATCAACCATTCGATGATAATGAGTTGTAATCTCATAACAAGCTATTCTTAGGTTCCACATCACTTAATCGGTCAACCGTTCAATGATATTGAGTTGTAATCTCATAACAAGTTGTTCTAAGGTTCCACATCACCAAATCGATCAACCATTTGATGATAATGAGTTGGAATCTCATAATAAGCTATTTTGAGGTTCCACATCACTGAATCAATCAACGGTTCGATGATAATGAGTTGTAATCTCATAACAATCTATTCTAAGGTTCCACATCACCGAATCAATCAACCATTCAATGATAATCAACTACAACCTTATAACAAGCTATTCTGAGGTTCCACATTTCCAAATAGATCAACCCTTTGATGATAATAATTTGCAATCTCATAACAAGCTATTTTGAGGTTCCACATAGCCGAATCGATCAACCGTTCGATGATAATGAGTTGCAATCTCATAACAAGCTATTATGAGGTTCCACATCGCCGAATCGGTCAACCGTTTGATGATAATGAGTTGTAATCTTATAACAAGCTGTTCTGAGGTTCTACATCACCAAATCAGTTGCAATCTCATAACAAGCTGTTCTGAGGTTCCACATCACTGAATCGATCAACCATTCAATGATAATCAGCTACAATCTCATAACAAGCTATTCTGAGGTTCCACATCACCGAATCAATCAACCGTTTGATGATAATAAACTGCAATCTCATAACAAGCTATTCTGAGGTTCCACATCACCGAATCGATCAGCTCTTCGATGATAATGAGTTGCAATATCATAAAAAGCTATTCTGAGCTTCCACATCGCCGAATCGGTCAACCGTTTGATGATAATGAGTTGTAATCTCATAACAAGATATTCTGAGGTTCTGCATCGCCAAATCGGTCAACTGTTTGATGATAATGAGGTGTAATCTTATAACAAGATATTCTATGGTTCCACATCACAGAATCGGTCAATCATTTAATGATAATGAGTTGCAATCTCATAACAAGCTCTTCTGAGGTTCCACATCGCCGAATCAATCAACCGTTCGATGATAATGAGTTGTAATCTCATAACAAGCTATTTTGAGGTTCCACATCGCTGAATCGATCAACCGTTAGATGATAATGTGTTGGAATCTCATAACAAGCCGTTCTAAGGTTCCACATCACTAAATCGATCAACCGTTCGATGATAATGAGTTGCAATCTCATAACAAGTTGTTTTGAGGTTCCACATTGCCGAATCAATCAACCGTTCAATGATAATGAGTTGTAATCTCATAAAAAGCCATTCTGAGGTTCCACATCGCTGAATCGATCAACCGTTCAATGATAATCAGCTGCAATCTCATAACAAGCTGTTTTGAGGTTCCACATCACTAAATCGATCAACCGTTTGATGATAATGAGTTGCAATCTCATAACAAGCTGTTCTGAGGTTCCACATCACTGAATCGATCAACCATTTGATGATAATCAACTGCAATCTCATAACAAGCTGTTCTGAGGTTCCACATCACCAAATCAATCAACCATTCGATGATAATCAGCTGCAATATCATAACAAGCTATTCTAAGGTTCCACATTGCTGAATCGATCAACCGTTCAATGATAATGAGTTGCAATCTCATAACAAGCTGATATGAGGTTCCACATTGCCAAATCGATCAACTGTTTGATGATAATCAGCTGCAATCTCATAACAAGTTGTTCTGAGGTTCCACATCACCGAATCGATCACGCGTTTGATGATAATCAGCTGCAATCTCATAACAAGCTATTCTGAGGTTCCACATCGCCGAATTGATCAACCATTCAATGATAATGAGTTGCAATCTCATAACAAGCTATTCTGAGGTTGCACATCACCGAATTGGTCAACCATTCGATGATAATCAGCTGTAATCTCATAAAAATCTGGTCTGAGGTTCCACATCGCTGAATCGATCAACCATTCGATGATAATCAGCTACAATCTCATAACAAGTTGTTCTGAGGTTCCACATCGCCGAATCGATCAACCATTTGATGATAATGAGTTGCAATCTCATAACAAGCTGTTCTGAGGTTCCACATCACCGAATCGGTCAACTGTTTGATGATAATGAGTTATAATCTCATAACAAGCTATTCTGAGGTTTCACATTTCCGAATCGGTCAACCGTTCGATGATAATGAGTTATAATCTCATAACAAGCCATTTTGAGGTTCCATATTGCTGAATCGGTCAACCGTTCAATGATAATGAGTGGCAATCTCATAACAAGCTATTCTGAGGTTCTACATCACCGAATCAATCAACCACTTGATGATAATGAGTTGCAATCTCATAACAAGCTATTTTGAGGTTCTACAATGTCAAATCGGTCAACCGTTCGATGATAATGAGTTGTAATCTCATAACAAGCTATTCTGAGGTTCCACATCGCCAAATCAGTCAACTATTCGATGATAATGAGTTGTAATCTCATAACAATCCATTCTGAGGTTCCACATCACCAAATCAGTCAACTGTTTGATGATAATCAGCTACAATCTCATAACAAGCTGTTCTGAGGTTCGACATCACCGAATCACTCAACCGTTTGATGATAATGAGTTACTATCTCATAACAAGCTTTTCTGAGGTTCCACATCGCCGAATCGATCAACCATTCGATGATAATCAGCTGTAATCTCATAACAAGCTGTTCTGAGGTTCCACATCGCCGAATCGATCAACCGTTTGATGCTAATGAGTTGCAATCTCATAACAAGCGGTTCTGAGGTTCCACATTGCCGAATCGATCAACCGTTCGATGATAATGAGTTGTAATCTCATAACAAGCCGTTCATGGGTACGACATCGCTGAATCGATCAACCGTTCGATGATAATGAGTTTTAATCTCATAACAAGTTATTCTGAGGTGCCACATCGCCGAATTGATCAACCATTCGATGATAATGAGTTGTAATCTCATAACAAGCCGTTCTGAGGTTCCACATTGCTGAATCGATCAACCGTTCGATGATAATGAGTTGCAATCTCATAACAAGCTGTTCTGAGGTTCCACATCACTGAATTGATCAACCATTCGATGATAATGAGTTTTAAATTCATAACAAGCCATTCTGAAGTTCCACATTGCCAAATCCATCAACAATTTGATGATAATCAGCTGCAATCTCATAACAAGTTGTTCTAAGGTTCCACATCACTGAATCGATCAACTGTTTGATGATAATGAGTTGTTATCTCATAACAAACTGTTCTGAGGTTCCACATCACCGAATCGATCAACAGTTCAATGATAATTAGCTATAATCTCATAACAAGCCGTTCTAAGGTTCCACATCACCCAATCGATCAATTGTTTGATGATAATCAACTGTAATCTCATAACAACCTATTTTGAGGCTCCACATCACCAAATTGATCAACCATTTGATGATATTGAGTTGCAATCTCATACCAAGCTATTTTGAGGTTCCACAATGCCGAATTGATCAACTGTTTCATGATAATCAGCTGCAATCTCATAACAAGCCATTCTGAGGTTCTACATCACCGAATCGATCAACCATTCAATGATAATCAACTGTAATCTCATAACAAGCTATTTTGAGGTTCCACATCGGCGAATCGATCAACCATTTGATGATAATGAGTTGCAATCTCATAAAAAGCTATTCTAAAGTTCCACATCGCCGAATCGGTCAACCGTTTGATGATAATGAGTTGTAATCTCATAACAAGCTGTTCTGAGGTTCCACATCGCTGAATCGGTCAACCGTTTGATGATAATTAGCTACAATCTCATAATAAGTTGTTCTAAGGTTCCACATCATTGAAATGATCAACTGTTTGATGATAATGAGTTGTAATCTCATAACAAGTCGTTCTAAGGCTCCACATCGCTGAATCGATCAACGGTTTGACGATAATGAGTTATAATCTCATAATAAGCCATTCTGAGGTTCCACATCACCGAATCGATCAACCGTTCGATGATATTGAGTTGTAATCTCTAAACAAGCTGTTCTAAGGTTCCACTTCACCAAATCAATCAACCATTTGTTGATAATGAGTTGGAATCTCATAACAAGCCCTTCTGAGGTTCCACATCGACAAATCGATCAACCGTTCGATGATAATAAGTTTAATCTCTAAACAAGCTGTTCTAAGGTTCCACATCGCCGAATGGACCAACCGTTCGATGATAATGAGTTGCAATCTAATAACAAGCTATTCTGAGGTTCCACATCATTGAATCGATCAACTGTTTGATGATAATCAACTGTAATCTCATAACAAGCTATTCTGAGGTTCCACATTGCTGAATCGATCAACCGTTCGATGATAATGAGCTGTAATCTTATAACAATCTGTTCTGAGGTTCCACATCACTGAATCGATCAACTGTTTGATGATAATGAGTTGTAATCTCATAACAAGCCCTTCTAAGGCTCCACATCGCCAAATCGATCAACCATTTGATGATAATGAGTTGTAATCTCATAACAAGCCATTTTGAGGTTTCACATCACCAAATCAATCAACCGTTCGATGATAATGAGTTGTAATCTCTAAACAAGTTGTTCTAAGGTTCCAAATCACTGAATCGATCAATCGTTTGTTGATAATGAGTTGGAATCTCATAACAAGCCCTTCTGAGGTTCCACATCGCCGAATCGATCAACCGTTCGATCATAATGAGTTACAATCTCATAACAACCTATTTTGAGGTTCCACATCCCCGATACGATCAACTATTCAATGATAATCAGCTGCAATCTCATAACAAGTTGTTCTGAGGTTCCACATCGCCAAATTGATCAACTATTCGATGATAATGAGTTGCAATCTCATATCAAGTTGTTCTGAGGTTCCACATCACCGAATCGATCAACCATTCGATGATAATGAGTTGCAATCTCATAACAAGCTATTCTGAGGTTTGACATCGCCGAATCGGTCAACCATTTTATGATAATGAGTTGTAATCTCATAACAAGCTGTTCTGAGGTTCCACATCGCCGAATCCGTCAACCGTTCAATGATAATGAGTTGTAATCTCATAACAAGTCATTCTAAGGTTCCACATCGCCAAATCAGTCAACCGTTCGATGATAATCAGTTGCAATCTCATAACAAGCTATTTTGAGGTTCCACATCACTGAACAACTCAATCGTTCGATGATAATGAGTTGCAATCTCATAACAAGCTGTTCTAATGTTCCACATTGCTGAATCGATCAACTGTTCGATGATAATCAGCTGCAATCTCATAACAAGTTGTTCTGAGGTTCCACATTGCCGAATCGATCAACAGTTCGATGATAATGTGTTTCAATCTCATAATAAGCTATTTTGAGGTTCTAGATCCCCGAATCGATCAACCGTTTGATGATAATGAGTTGTAATCTCATAACAAGCCGTTCTGAGGTTCCACATCGCCAAATCAATCAACAATTCAATGATAATAAGTTGTAATCTCATAACAAGCCGTTCTGAGGTTCCACATCACCGAATCAATCAACCGTTCAATGATAATGAGTTGGACTCTCATAACAAGCCATTCTGAGCTTCCATATTGTTGAATCGGTCAACCGTTCAATGATAATGAGTTGTAATCTCATAACAAGCCATTCTAAGGTTCCATATTATTGAATCGGTCAACCGTTCGATGATAATGAGTTGCAATCTCATAACAAGCTATTCTGAGGTTCCACATCACCGAATCAATCAACCGTTCGATGATAATGAGTTACAATCTCATAACAAGCTATTTTGAGGTTCCACAATGCCGAATCGGTCAATCGTTCAATGATAATGAGTTGTAATCTCATAAAAAGCTATTCTGAGGTTCCACATCATTGAATTGGTCAACCGTTCGATGATAATGAGTTGTAATCTCATAACAAGCCATTTTGAGGTTCCACATTGCCAAATCGGTCAACCGTTTGATGATAATGACTTTTAATCTCATAGCAAGCTATTATGAGGTTCCACATTGCTGAATCAATCAACCATTCGATGATAATGAGTTTTAATCTCATAACAAGTCGTTCTGAGGTTACACATCATGAAATCGATCAACCATTCGATGATAATGAGTTGCAATCTTATAACAAGCCATTCTGAGGTTCCACATTGTCGAATTGATCAACCGTTCAATGATAATGAGTTGTAATCTCATAACAAGCGATTCTGAGGTTTCAGATCGCCGAATCAATCAACCGTTTGATGGTAATGAGTTGTAATCTCATAACAAGCTATTCTGAGGTTCCACATCGCTTAATCAGTCAACCATTCAATGATAATGAGTTGTACTCTCATAACAAGCAATTCTGAGGTTCCACATCGCCAAATCGGTCAATCATTCGATGATAATCAGCAGCAATCTCATAACAAGCTATTCTTAGGTCCCAGATCGCTGAATCGCTCAACCGTTTGACGATAATTAGTTACAATCTAAAAACAAGCCATTCTGAGGTTCCACATCGCCAAATTGATCAACCATTTGATGATAATCAGTTGCAATCTCATAATAAGTTGTTCTGAGGTTCCACATTGCCGAATCGATCAACCGTTAGATGATAATGAGTTGAAATCTCATAACAAGCTATTCTGAGGTTCCACATCACTGAATCGATCAACCATTTGATGATAATGAGTTGTAATCTCATAACAAGCTATTTTGAGGTTCCACATCGCCGTATCGGTCAACCATTCAATGATAATGAGTTGTAATCTCATAAAAAGTTGTTCTGAGGTTCCACATCGCAAAATCAGTCAACTATTCAATGATAATTAGCTGCAATCTCATAACAAGCTATTGTAAGGTTCCACATCACCAAATCGCTCAACCATTTGATGATAATGAGTTGCAATCTCATAACAAGCCATTCTAAGGTTCCACATCACTGAATTGATCAACCATTCGATGATAATCAGCAGCAATCTCATAACAAGCTATTCTGAGGTTCCACATTGTCGAATCGATCAACCGTTGATGATAATGAGTTGCAATCTCATAACAAGCTATTTTGAGGTTCCACATCACCGAATCGATCAACTGTTCGATGATAATGAGTTGTAATCTCATAACAAGCCATTCTAAGGTTCCACATCACCGAATCGATCAACCGTTTGATGATAATGAGTTGTAATCTCATAACAAGTTGTTCTAAGGTTCCACATTGCTGAATCGATCAACCGTTCGATGATAATGAGTTGGAATCTCATAACAAGCTATTCTGAGGTTCGACATCATTGAATCAATCAATCATTTGATGATAATGAGTTGCAATCTTATAACAATCTGTTCTGAGGTGCCACATCGCAGAATTGATCAACCATTCGATTATAATGAGTTGTAATCTCTAAACAAGCTGTTCTAAGGTTCCACATCACCGAATCGATTAACCGTTGATGATAATGAGTTGGAATCTCATAACAAGCCCTTCTGAGGTTCCACATTGCCGAATCGATCAACTGTTCGATGATAATGAGTTATAATCTCATAACAACCTATTTTGAGGTTCCACATCGCCGAATCGATCAACCGTTCAATGATAATGAGTTGTAATCTGATAACAAGTCATTTTGAGGTTCCACATTGCCGATACAATGAACCATTTGATGATAATCAACTGCAATCTCATAACAAGCTGTTCTAAGGTTCCACATCGCCAAATCGATCAACTATTCGATGATAATGAGTTGCAATCTCATAACAAGCTGTTCTGAGGTTCCACATTGCTGAATCGATCAATTGTACAATGATAATCAGTTGCAATCTCATAAGAAGTCGTTCTGAGGTTCCACATCGCCAAATCAATCAACCATTCGATGATAATAGCTGCAATTTCATAACAAGCTATTCTGAGGTTCCACATCACCAAATTGATCAATCATTCGATGATAATGAGTTGCAATCTCATAACAAGCTATTCTGAGGTTCAACATCACCGAATCGGTCAACCATTTTATGATAATGATTTGTAATCTCATAACAAGCTATTCTGAGGTTCCACATTGCCAAATCGGTTAACCATTTCATGATAATGAGTTGTAATCTCATAACAAGTCATTCTAAGGTTCCACATCACCAAATCAGTCAACCGTTCGATGATAATCAGTTGCAATCTCATAACAAGTTGTTCTGAGGATCCACATCGCCAAATTGCTCAACTGTTTGATTATAATGAGTTGCAATCTCATAACAAACTGTTCTGAGGTTCCACATCGTGGAATCGATCAACCGTTCGATGATAATCAGCTGCAATCTCATAACAAGCTGTTCTGAGGTTCCACATCACTGAATCAATCAACTGTTTGATGATAATGAGTTGCAATCTCATAACAAGCTGTTCTGAGGTTCCACATTGCTGAATTAATCAACCGTTTGATGATAATCAGTTGTAATCTCATAACAAGCCATTCTAAGGTTCCACATCACTGAATCGGTCAACCGTTTGATGATAATGAGTTGTAATCTCGTAACAAGTTGTTCTAAGGTTCCACATCACCGAATCAATCAACCGTTTGATAATAATGAGTTGGAATCTCATAAAAAACTGTTCTAAGGTTCCACATCACTGAATCGATCAACAGTTCGATGATAATGAGTTACAATCTCATAACAAGCTAATCTGAGGTTTTACATTGCCAAATCAATCAACAGTTCAATGATAATGAGTTGTAATCTCATAACAAGCCATTCTGAGGTTCCACATCACCGAGTCGATCAACCGTTCGATGATAATCAGCTACAATCTCATAACAAGCTATTCTGAGGTTCCACATCGCCGAATCGATCACACGTTTGATGATAATGAGTTGCAATCTCATAACAAGCTATTCTGAGGTTCCACATTGCCGAATCGATGAACCATTTGATGAAAATCAGCTACAATCTCCGAATCAATCAACCGTTCGATTATAATGAGTAACAATCTCATAACAAGCTATTTTGAGGTTCTACAATGTCAAATCGGTCAACCGTTCGATGATAATGAGTTGTAATCTCATAACAAGCTATTCTGAGGTTCCACATCGCCGAATCGGTCAACTGTTTGATGATAATGAGTTGTAATCTCATAACAAGCTGTTCTGAGGTTCCACATCGCCAAATCGGTCAAATGTTCGATGATAATCAGCTGCAATCTCATAACAAGCTATTCTGAGGTTCCACATCACCGAATCACTCAACCATTTTATGATAATGAGTTGCAATCTCATAACAAGCTGTTCTGAGGTTCCACATCACCGAATTGATCAACCATTCCATGATAATCAACTATAATCTCATAACAAGCTATTCTGAGGTTCCACATTATCGAATCAATCAACCGTTCGATGATAATGAGTTGTAATCTTATAACAAGCCATTCCAAGGTTCCACATCGCCAAATCTATCAACCGTTCGATGATAATGAGTTGTAATCTCATAACAAGATATTTTGAGGTTCCACATCGCCGAATATATCAACCGTTCGATGATAATGAGTTGTAATCTCATAACAAGCTGTTCTAAGGTTCTACATTGCGAAATCGATCAACCGTTCCATGATAGAGTTGGAATCTCATAACAACTATTCTGAGGTTCCACATCGCTGAATCGATCAACCGTTCGATGATAATGAGTTGCAATCTCATAACAAGCTATTCTGAGGTTCCACATCGCCAAATTGATCAACCGTTCAATGATAATGAGTTGTAATCTCATAACAAGCTGTTCTGAGGTTCCACATTGCCAAATCCATCAACCGTTTGATGATAATCAGCTGCAATCTCATAACAAGCTGTTCTGAGGTTCCACATCACTGAATTGATCAACCATTCGATGATAATGAGTTGCAATCTCATAACAAGCTATTTTGAGGTTCCACATCGCCAAATCGATCAACCATTCAATGATAATAAGCTATAATCTCATAACAAGCTGTTCTAAGGTTCCACATTGCCAAATCGATCAACCGTTTGATGATAATCAACTGTAATCTCATAACAAGCTATTTTGAGTCTCCACATTGCCGAATTGATCAACCATTTGATGATAATGAGTTGCAATCTCATAACAAGCTGTTCTGAGTTTCCGCATTGCCAAATTGATCAACTGTTCGATGATAATCAGCTGCAATCTCACAACAAGCCATTCTGAGGTTCCACATTGCCGAATTGATCAACCATTCAATGATAATCAACTGTAATCTCATAACAAGCTATTTTGAGGTTCCACATCGCCGAATCGATCAACCGTTTGATGATAATGAGTTGCAATCTCATAACAAGTTGTTCTGAGGTTCCACATCGCCGAATCAGTCAACCGTTTGATGATAATGAGTTGTAATCTCATAACAAGTTGTTCTGGGGTTCCACATCACTAAATCGGTCAATCGTTCGATAATAATTAGCTGCAATATCATAACAAGCTATTCTGAGGTTCCACATCGCTGAATCGCTCAACCGTTTGATGATAATGAGTTGCAATCTCATAACAAGCTGTTCTAAGGTTCCACATCACCGAATCGATCAATCGTTTGATGATAATCAGCTCTAATCTCATAACAAGCTATTCTGAGGTTCCACATTGTCAAATCAATCAACACTTCGATGATAATGAGCTGCAATCTCATAACAAGCTGTTCTGAGGTTTGACATCACCAAATTGATCAACTATTTGATGATAATGAGTTGTAATCTCATAACAAGCCGTTCTAAGGCTCCACATCACCGAATCGATCAACTGTTTGATGATAATAAGTTGTAATCTCTAAACAAGCTGTTCTAAGGTTCCACATCACTGAATTGATCAACCATTTGTTGATAATGAGTTAGAATCTCATAACAAGCCCTTTTGACGTTCCACATTGCGAAATCGACCAACCGTTTGATGATAATGAGTTACAATCTCATAACAAGCTATTCTGAGGTTCGACATCACCAATATGATCAACCGTTCAATGATAATCAGCTGCAATCTCATAACAAGCTTTTCTAAGGTTCCACATCACCAAATTGATCAACTATTCGATGATAATGAGTTGCAATCTCATAACAAGCTATTCTGAGGTTCCACATTGCTGAATCGATCAACTGTTCGATGATAATTAGCTACAATCTCATAACAAGCCGTTCTGAGGTTCCACATCGCCGAATCGATCAACCGTTCGATGATAATCAGCTATAATTTCATAACAAGCTATTCCGAGGTTCCACATTGCCAAATCGATCAATCGTACGATGATAATGAGTTGCAATCTCATAACAAGCTATTCTGAGGTTCGACATCGCTGAATCAGTCAACTATTTTATGATAATGAGTTGTAATCTCATAACAAGTTGTTCTGAGGTTCCACATAGCTGAATCGGTCAACCGTTCATTGATAATGAGTTGTAATCTCATAACAAGTCATTCTAAGGTTCCACATCACTGAATCAGTCAACCGTTCGATGGTAATCAGTTGCAATCTCATAACAAGCTATTTTGAGGTTCCACATCACCGAATCGCTCAACCATTTGATGATAATGAGTTGCAATCTTATAGCAAGCTGTTCTAAGGTTCCACATCACCGAATCGATCAACCGTTCAATGATAATCAGCTGTAATCTCATAACAAGTTGTTCTGAGGTTCCACATTGCCGAATCGATCAACAGTTTGATGATAATGAGTTGCAATCTCATAATAAGCTATTCTGAGGTTCCACATGCCGAATCGATCAATTGTTTAATGATAATCAGCTGCAATCTCATAACAAGCTGTTTTGAGGTTCCACATTGCCGAATCGATCAACGGTTTGATGATAATGAGTTGTAATCTCATAACAAGGCGTTCTGAGGTTCCACATCACCGAATCAATCAACCGTTCAATGATAATGAGTTGAAATGTCATAACAAGCTTTTCTAAGGTTTCACATCGCTGAATCGATCAACCGTTCAATGATAATGATTTGTAATCTCATAACAAGCCATTTTTTAGGTTCCACATCACCGAATCAATCAACCGTTCGATGATAATCAGTTGCAATCTAATACAAGTTGTTCTGAGGTTCCACATCACCAAATCGATCAACCATTCGATGATAATGAGTTGCAATCTCATAACAAGCTGTTCTAAGGTTCCACATTGTTGAATCGATCAACCGTTCGATGATAATTAGCTACAATCTCATAACAAGCCATTCTGAGCTTCCACATCCTTGAATTGATCAACCGTTCGATGATAATCAGCTGCAATCTCATAACAAGCCGGTCTGAGGTTCCACATCGCCGAATCGATCAACCATTCGATGATAATCAGCTGCAATCTCATAACAAGCTATTCTGAGGTTCCACATCGCTGAATCGATTAACTGTTCGATGATAATGAGTTGCAATCTCATAACAAACTGTTCTGAGGTTCCACACCACCGAATCAATCAACCGCTCGATGATAATGAGTTACAATCTCAATAACAAGCTCTTTTGAGGTTCCACAATGCCGAATTGGTCAATCGTTCGATGATAATGAGTTGTAATCTCATAACAAGCTATTATGAGGTTCCACATCACCGAATTGGTCAACCGTTCAATGATAATGAGTTGTAATATCATAACAAGCCATTTTGAGGTTCCACATCGCCAAATCGGTCAACCGTTCGATGATAATCAACTGCAATCTCATAACAAGCTGTTCTGAGGTTCCACATCACCGAATTGCTCAACCATTCGATGATAATGAGTTAAAATCTCATAACAAGATATTCTAAGGTTCCAACTCACCAAATTGATCAACCATTCGATGATAATCAGCTACAATCTCATAACAAGCTCTTCTAAGGTTCCACATCGCCGAATCAATCAACCGTTTGATGCTAATGAGTTGCAATCTCATAACAAGCAATTCTGAGGTTCCACATCACCGAATCAATCAACTACTCGATGATAATGAGTTGTAATCTCATAACAAGCCATTCTGAGGTTCCACATTGCCGAATCGATCAACCATTCGATGATAATGAGTTGTCATCTCATAACAAGCTGTTCTGATGTTCTACATCGCCGAATCAATTAACCGTTTGATGATAATGAGTTATAATATCATAACAAGCCATTCTGAGGTTCCACATTGCTGAATCGATCAACCGTTCCATGATAATGAGTTAGAATCTCATAACAAGCTGTTCTGACATTCCACATTGCCAAATCGATCAACCATTCGATGATAATCAACTGCAATCTCATAACAAATTGTTTTGAGGTTCCACATCACCGAATCGATAAACCGTTCAATGATAATGAGTTGCAATCTCATAACAAGCTCTTCTAAGGTTCCACATCACCGAATCAGTCAACCGTTCGATGATAATGAGTTGTAATCTCATAACAAGCTGTTATGATGTTCCACACTGCCAACTTGATCAACCATTGAATGATAATGAGTTGCAATCTCATAACAAGCTGTTCTAAGGTTCTACATCACTGAATTGCTCAACCGTTTGATGATAATGAGTTGCAATCTCATAACAAGCTCTTCTCAGGTTCCACATCATTGAATCAATCAACTGTTTGATGATAATTAGTTGTAATCTCATAACAAGCTGTTCTGAGGTTCCACATCACCGAATCGATCAACCGTTCGATGATAATGAGCTGCAATCTCATAACAAGCTGTTCTGAGGTTCCACATCGCCAAATTGATCAAATTTTTGATGATAATGAGTTGTAATCTCATAACAAGCCATTCTGAGGTTCCACATCACCAAATCAATCAACCGTTTGATGATAATGAGTTGTAATCTAATAACAGGCCATTCTGAGGTTCCACATCGCTAAATCAATCAACCATTTGATGATAATGAGTTGGAATCTCATAACAAGCTTTTCTTAGGCTCTAGATTGCTGAATCGATCAACCATTCGATGATAATGAGTTGGAATCTCATAACAAGTTGTTCTGAGGTTCCACATCGCCAAATTAATCAACCATTCGATGATAATGAGTTACAATCTCATAACAAGCTCTTCTGAGGTTCCACATCACCGAATCGATCAACCATTCGATGATAATGAGTTGTAATCTCATAACAAGCTATTCTGAGGTTCTACATCGCTGAATCAATTAACTGTTTGATGATAATGAGCTGCAATCTCATAACAAGCTATTCTGAGGATCCACATCATCGAATCAATCAACCGTTCGATGATAATGAGTTGTAGTCTCATAACAAGCCGTTCTGAGGTTCCACATCGCCAAATCAATCAACTATTCGATGATAATGAGTTGGAATCTCATAACAAGCCATTCTGAGGTTCCACATTGCCAAATCAGTCAACCGTTTGATGATAATAAGTTGGAATCTCATAACAAGCTATTCTTAGGTTCCACATTACCAACTCGATCAACCGTTCAATGATAATGAGTTGCAATCTCATAACAAGCTATTCTCAGGTTCCACATCATCAAATCGATCAACCATTCAATGATAATGAGTTGTAATCTCATAACAAGCCGTTCTAATTTTCCACATCGCCAAATTGATCAACTGTTCGATGATAATCAGTTGCAATCTCATAACGAGCTATTTTGAGGTTCCACATCGCCGAATTGATCAACCGTGTGATGATAATGAGTTGTAATCTCATAACAAGCCATTCTGAGGTTCCATATCACCGAATCGATCAACTATTCAATGATAATGAGTTGGAATCTTATAACAAGCTGTTCTGAGGTTCCACATCGCCGAATCGATCAACCGTTCGATGATAATGAGTTGCAATCTCAAAACAAGTTGTCCTCGAGTTCCACATCACCATATCGCTCAACCTTTTGATGATAATGAGTTGTAATCTCATAACAAGCCATTTTGAGGTTCCACATTGCCGAATCAATCAATCATTCGATGATAATCAGCTGCAATCTCATAACAAGCTATTCTGAGGTTCCACATCACCGAATCGATCAACCTTTCGATGATAATGAGTTGTAATGTCATAACATGCTGTTCTGAGGTTCCACATTGCCGAATCAGTCAATTGTTTGATGGTACTGAGTTGTAATCTCATAACAAGCTATTCTGAGGTTCTGCATCGCCGAATTGGTCAACCGTTTGATGATAATGAGTTGTAATCTCATAACAAGCCATTCTGAGGACCCACATCACCGAATCTGTCAACCGTTCGATGATAATGAGTTGCAATCTCATAACAAGCTGTTCTAAGGTTCCACATCACCAAATCAATTAACCGTTCGATGATAATGAGTTATAATCTCATAACAAGCCATTCTGAGGTTCCACATCACCGAATCGATCAACCGTTCGATGATAATGAGTTGCAATCTCATAACAAGCTATTTTGAGGTTCCACATTGCCGAATCGATCAACCGTTCAATGATAATGAGTTGTAATCTCATAACAAGCCCTTCTGAGATTCCACATTATTGAATCGATCAACTGTTCGATGATAATCAACTGTAATCTTATAACAAGCTGTTCTGAGGTTCCACATCGCCAAATCGATCAACCATTCGATGATAATGAGTTGCAATCTCATAAAAAGTTGTTCTGAGGTTCCACATCACCGAATCGATCAAGCGTTTGATGATAATTAGCTACAATCTGATAACAAGCCGTTATGAGGTTCCACATTGTCGAATTGATTAACCATTCGATGATAATAAGTTGCAATCTCATAACAAGTTGTTATGAGGTTCCACATCCCCAAATTGATCAACCATTCGATGATAATGAGTTGCAATCTCATAATAAGCTATTCTGAGGTTCCACATCACTGAATCGATCAAGTGTTCAATGATATTCAGCTGCAATCTCATAAAAAACTATTTTGAGGGTCCACATCAACGAATCGATAAACCGTTCAATGATAATCAGCTATAATCTCATAACAAGCTGTTCTAAGGTTCTACATCACTGAACTGATCAACCGTTTGATGAAAATGAGTTGCAATGTCATAACAAGCTGATCTGAGGTTCCACATCACTGAATCGGTCAACCGTTTGATGATAATAAGTTGTAATCTCATAACAAGCTGTTCTAAGGTTTTGCATTGCTGAATCGGTCAACCGGTTGATCATAATGATTTGTAATCTCATAACAAGCCGTTCTAAGGTTCCACATCACTGAATCGGTCAACCGTTTGATTATAATGAGTTGCAATCTCATAACAAGCTGTTCTAAGGTTCCACATCAATGAATCGATCAACCATTCGATGATAATGAGTTGTAATCTCATAACAAGCCATTATGAGGTTCCACATCCCCAAATTGATCAACCGTTCAATGATAATGAGTTGCAATCTCATAATAAGGTATTCTGAGGTTCCACATCGCCAAATCAATCAACTGTTCGATGATAATGAGTTGTAATCTCATAATAATCCGTTCTAAGGTTCCACATCGCTGAATTGATCAACCATTTGATGACAATCAGCTCCAATCTCATAACAAGCTGTTCTGAGGTTCAACATCACCGAATCGATCAACCATTCAATGATAATGAGTTGCAATCTCATAACAAGCTATTCTAAGGTTCCAATTCATCGAATCGATCAACCGTTCGATGATAATCAGTTGCAATCTCATAACAAGCCATTCTAAGGTTCCACATCGCTGAATCGATCAACCGTTTGATGATAATCAGCTGCAATCTCATAACAAGCTATTCTAAGGTTCCACATCACTGAATCGATCAACCATTTGATGATAATGAGTTGCAATCTCATAACAAGCTATTTTGAGGTTCCACATCGCCGAATCGATCAAACATTCGATGATAATGAGTTGTAATCTCATAACAAGCTATTCTAAGGTTTCACATCACCGAATCAGTCAACCATTCGATGATAATGAGTTGTAAGCTCATAACAAGCCATTTTGAGGTTCCACATCGCTCAATCGGTCAACCATTTGATGATAATCAGCTACAATCTCATAACAAGCTATTCTGAGGTTCCACATTGACGAATCGCTCAATCGTTTGATGATAATGAGTTGCAATCTCATAACAAGCTGTTCTGATGTTCCACATTGCCAAATTGATCAACCGTTCTATGATAATCAGCTGCAATCTCATAACAAGCTGTTCTGAGGTTCCACATCACTGAATCAATCAACCGTTCGATGATTATGAGTTGCAATCTGATAACAAGCTATTCTGAGGCTCCACATTGCCGAATCGATCAATCGTTTGATGATAATGAGTTGTAATGTCATAACAAGACATTCTGAGGCTCCACATCGCTGAATCGATCAATCGTTCGATGATAATGAGTTGCAATCTCATAACAAGCCATTCTGAGGTTCCACATCACCAAATCAATCAACCGTTCAATGATAATGAGTTGGAATCTCATAACAAGCTGTTCTGATGTTCCACATCACCGAATCGATTAACTGTTCGATGATAATGAGTTACAATCTCATAACAAGTTATTCTAAGGTTCCACATCACCGAATTGATCAACCGTTCAATGATAATGAGTTGTAATCTCATAACAAGTTGTTTTGAGGTTCCACATTGCCGAATTGATCAACCGTTTGATGATAATCAGCTACAATCTCATAACAAGCTATTCTGAGGTTCCACATTAGTGAATTGATCAACCGGTTGATGATAATGAGTTGCAATCTCATAATAAGCTATTCTGAGGTTCCACATCATTGAATGGATCAATCATTTGATGATAATCAGCTGCAATCTCATAACAAGCCATTCTGAGGTTCCACATCGCTGAATCGATCAACCGTTTGATGATAATCAGCTGCAATCTCATAACAAGCCATTCTAAGGTTCCACATCACTGAATTGATCAACCATTTGATGATAATCAGCTCCAATCTCATAACAAGTTATTCTGAGGTTCCACATCACCGAATTGATCAACCATTCAATGATAATGAGTTGCAATCTCATAACAAGCTATTCTGAGGTTCTACATCACCGAATCGATCAACCGTTTGATGATAATGAGTTGTAATCTCATAACAAGCTGTTTTAAGGTTCCACATCATCGAATTGGTCAACCATTCGATGATAACAAGTTGTAATCTCATAACAAGCCATTCTGAGGTTCCACATCACTGAATCGGTCAACCATTTGATGATAATGAGTTGCAATCTCATATCATGCTATTCTAAGGTTCCACATCACCAACTCAATCAACCGTTTGATGATAATGAGTTGTAATCTCATAACAAGCCATTCTGAGGTTTCACATTGCCGAATCCATCAACCGTTTGATGATAATGAGTTGTAATCTCATAACAAGCCTTTCTAAGGTTCCACATCACCGAATCGATCAACCATTCGATGATAATGAGTTGGAATCTCATAACAAGTCATTTTGAGGTTCCACATTGCCGAATCGATCAACCGTTTGATGATAACGAGTTGCAATCTCATAACAAGCTATTCTGAGGTTCCACATCACTGAATCGATCAATTGTTCGATGATAATGAGTTGTAATCTCATAACAAGCCATTCTAAGGTTCCACATTGCCAAATCTATCAACCGTTCGATGATAATCAGCTCCAATCTCATAACAAGATGTTCTGAGGTTCAACATCGCTGAATCAATCAACTATTCAATGATAATGAGTTGCAATCTCATAACAAGCTGTTCTAAGGTTCCACATCGCCGAATCAATCAACCATTCAATGATAATGAGTTTCAATCTCATAACAAGCCATTCTGAGGTTCAACATTGCTGAATCGATCTACCGTTTGATGATAATGAGTTGTAATCTCATAACAAGCCATTCTCAGGTTCCACATCACTGAATTGATCAACTGTTCAATGATTATGAGTTGGAATCTCATAACAAGCTATTCTGAGGTTTCACATCACCGACTCAATTAACCGTTCGATGATAATGAGTTGCAATCTCATAACAAGCCATTCTCAGGTTCCACAATGCCGAATCGATCAACCGTTCGATGATAATGAGTTGGAATCTCATAACAAGCCGTTCTGAGGTTCCACACCACCAAATTTATCAACCATTTGATAATAATGAGTTGTAATCTCATAACAAGCTGTTCTGAGGTTCTACATCACCGAATCGATCAACTGTTCGATGATAATGAGTTGTAATCTAATAATAAGCCATTTTGAGGTTCGACATCGCCGAATCGATCAACTGTTTGATGATAATCAGTTGCAATCTCATAACAAGCTGTTCTGAGGTTACACATCACCGAATCGATCAAGCATTCGATGATAATTAGCTGCAATCTCATAACAAGCCATTCTGAGGTTCCGGATCACCGAATCCATCAACCGTTTGATGATAATCAGCTGCAATCTCATAACAAGCTATTTTGAGGTTCCACATCGCCAAATCGATCAACTGTTTGATGATAATGAGTTGTAATCTCATAACAAGTTGTTCTGAGGTTCCACATCGCTGAATTGGTCAAATGTTTGATGATAATAAGTTGTAATCTCATAACAATCTATTCTGAGGTTTCACATCAATGAATCGGTCAACCGTTCGATGATAATGAGTTGTAATCTTATAACAAGCCATTCTGAGGTTCCACATTGCTGAATTGGTCAACCATTCGATGATAATCAACTATAATCTCATAACATGCTATTCTAAGGTTCCACATCGCTGAATCGCTCAATTGTTTGATGATAATGAGTTGCAATCTCATAACAAGCTATTCTTATGTTCCACATCGCCGAATTGATCAACCATTTGATGATAATGAGCTACAATCTCATAAAAAGCTATTCTGAGGTTCCACATTGCCAAATCGATCAACCGTTTGATGATAATGAGTTACAATCTCATAACAAGTTGTTCTGAGGTTCCACATCACCGAATCAATCAACCATTTGATGATAATGAGTTGTAATCTCATAACAAGCCGTTCTGAGGCTCCACATCGCTGAATCGATCAACCGTTTGATGATAATGAGTTGTAATCTCATAACAAGCCATTCTAAGGTTCCACATCACCAAATCGATCAACCGTTCGATGATAATGAGTTGGAATCTCATAACAAGCTATTCTAAGGTTCCACGTCACCGAATCGATCAACCATTTGATGAAAATGAGTTACAATCTCATAAAAAGTTGTTCTGAGGTTCCACATTGCCGAATCGATCAACCATTCAATGATAATGAGTTGTAATCTCATAACAAGCCATTCTAAGGTTCCACATCACTGAATTGATCAACCGTTCGATGATAATCAGCTGCAATCTCATAACAAGCTATTCTGAGGTTCCACATCTCCAAATTGATCAACCGTTTGATGATAATGAGTTGCAATATCATAACAAGTTTTTCTAAGGTTCCACATCGCTGAATAGATCAACCATTTGATGATAATCAACTGCAATCTCATAACAAGCCATTCTAAGGTTCTACATCACTGAATCGATCAACCGTTCAATAATAATCAGCTGTAATCTCATAACAAGCTGTTCTGAGGTTCCACATTGCCGAATCGATCAACCGTTCCGTGATAATGAGTTACAATCTCATAACAAGCTATTCTGAGGTTCCACATCACCTAATTGATCAACCATTTGATGATAATCAGCTGCAATCTCATAACAAGCCATTCTGAGGTTCCACATCGCTGAATTGATCAACTGTTCGATGATAATCAACTGCAATCTCATAACAAGTTGTTCTAAGGTTCCACATCGCCGAATTGATCAACCATTTGATGATAATGAGTTGCAATCTCATAACAAGCTATTCTGAGGTTCCACATCACCGAATCAATCAACCATTTAATGATAATGAGTTGTAATCTCATAACAAGCTATTCGGAGGTTCCACATCACTGAATCAGTCAACCATTGAATGATAGCAAGTTGTAATATCATAACAGGCCATTCTGAGGTTCCAAATCACCAAATCAGTCAACCGTTCGATGATAATGAGTTGCAATCTCATAACAAGCTATTCTTAGGTTCCACATCACCGAATCAATCAACCATTTGATGATAATGAGTTGTAATCTCATAACAAGCCATTCTGAGGTTCCACATCACCGAATCGATCAACCGTTCGATGATAATGAGTTGTAATCTGATAACAAGCCATTCTGAGGTTCCACATCGCCGAATCGATCAACCATTCAATGATAATGAGTTGAAATCTCATAACAAGTCATTCTGAGGTTCCACATCGCCGAATCGATCAACCATTCAATGATAATGAGTTGCAATCTCATAACAAGCTATTCTGAGGTTCCACATTGCCGAATTGATCAACTGTTCGATGATAATGAGTTGTAATCTCATAACAAGCCGTTCTGAGGTTCCACATCACCAAATTGATCAATCGTTCGATGATAATCAGCTGCAATCTCATAACAAGCTATTCTAAGGTTCCACATCATCGAATCAATCAACCATTCAATGATAAGGAGTTGCAATCTCATAACAAGCTATTCTAAGGTTCCACATCACCGAATCAATCAACCATTAGATGATAATCAGCTGCAATCTGATAATAAGCTATTCTGAGGTTCCATATCGCCGAATCGATCAACCATTCAATGATAATGAGTTGCAATCTCATAAGAAGTTGTTCTGAGGTTCCACATTGCCGAATCGGTCAACCGTTCGATGATAATGAGATGTAATCTCATAACAAGCTATTCTGAGGTTTTGCATCACCGAATCGGTCAACCATTTGAAGATAATGAGTTTTAATCTCATAACAAGTTGTTTTGAGGTTCCACATCGCCAAATCGGTCAACCATTTGATGATAATGAGTTGCAATCTCATAAAAACTTGTTCTGAGGTTCCACATCCCTGAATCGATCAACTGTTTGATGATAATGAGTTATAATCTCATAACAAGCCATTCTGAGGTTTTACATCGCCGAATCGATCAACCGTTCAATGATAATGAGTTGTAATTTCATAAGAAGGCATTCTGAGGTTCCACATCATAGAATCAATCAACCGTTTGATGATAATGAGTTGGGATCTCATAACAAGCCATTCTAAAGTTCGACATCGCCGAATCGATCAACCGTTCGATGATAATGAGTTACAATCTCATAACAAGCTATTCTAAGGTTCCACATCGCTAAATTGATCAACCATTTGATGATAATGAGTTGTAATCTCATAACAAGCCATTATGAGGTTCCACATCGCCGAATCAATCAACTATTCAATGATAATCAGCTGCAATCTCATAACAAGCTATTTTGAGGTTCCACATCGCCGAATTGATCAACCGTTCGATGATAATGAGTTGCAATCTCATAACAAGCTGTTCTGAGGTTCCACATCACTGAATCGATCAACTGTTTGATGGTAATGAGTTGTAATCTCATAACAAGCTTTTCTGAGGTTCCACATCGGCGAATTGATCAACCATTCGATGATAATCAGCAGTAATCTCATAACAAGTTGTTCTGAGATTCCACACTGCCGAATCGATCAACTGTTCGATGATAATGAGTTGTAATCTCATAACAAGCTATTCTTAGGTTCCACATCACCAAATCGATCAACCGTATGATGATAATTAGCTGTAATCTCATAACAAGCCGTTCTAATTTCCATATCATTGAATCGGTCAATCGTTTGATGATAATCCACTGTAATCTCATAAAAAGCTGTTCTAAAGTTCCACATTTCTGAATCACTAAACCATTCGATGATAATGAGTTGCAATCTCATAACAAGTAGTTCTGAGGTTCCACATCGCCGAATCGATCAACTATTCGATGATAATCAGCTGCAATCTCATAACAAGCTCTTCTAACGTTCCACATCGCCGAATCAATCAACTGTTCAATGACAATGAGTTGCAATCTCATAACAAGCTATTCTGAGGTTCCACATCGCCGAATTGATCAACTGTTTCATGATAATGAGTTGTAATCTCATAACAAGCTGTTGTGAGGTTCCACATTACCGAATCGATCAACCGTTCGATGATAATGAGTTGTAATCTCATAAAAACCTTATCTGAGCTTCCACATTGCCAAATCAATCAACCGTTCGATGATAATGAGTTGGAATCTAATAAAAAGATATTCTGAGGTTCCACATTGCCGAATGGATCAACTGTTCGATCATAATGAGTTACAATCTCATAACAAGCTATTCTGAGGTCCCACATTGCTGAATCAATCAACCGTTCGATGATAATGAGTTATAATCTCATAACAAGCCATTCTGAGGTTCCACATTGCCAAATCGATCAACCATTTGATGATAATCAGCTGCAATCTCATAACAAGCTATTTTGAGGTTCCACATCACCGAATCGATCAACCGTTCGATGATAATGAGTTGCAATCTCATAACAAGCTATTCTGAGGTTCCACATCACTGAATCAATCAACCGTTTGATGATAATCAACTACAATCTCATAATAAGCCATTCTGAGGTTCCACATCGCCGAATCGATCAACCATTCAATGATAATCAGCTGTAATCTCATAACAAGCCATTTTGAGGTTCCACATGGCTGAATCGATCAACCGTTCGATGATAATCAGCTGCAATCTCATAACAAGCTATTTTGAGGTTCCACATCGCCGAATCGATCAACCGTTTGATGATAATGAGTTGCAATCTCATAACAAGTTGTTCCGAGGTTCCACATCACTGAATCGATCAACCATTCAATGATAATCAGCTGCAATGTCATAACAAGTCATTCTGAGGTTCCACATCACCAAATCGATCAACCATTTGATGATAATCAGCTGTAAACTCATAACAAGCGGTTTTGATGTTCCACATCACCAACTCGATCAACCGTTCAATGATAATGAGTTGCAATCTCATAACAAGCTGTTCTGAGGTTCCACATCACCAAATCGGTCAACTGTTTGATAATAATGAGTTGTAATCTCATAACAAGCTATTGTGAGGTTCCACATCATCAAATCGGTCAACCGTTTGATGATAATGAGTTGTAATCTCATAACAAGCCATTCTGAGGTTCCACATTGCCGAATCGGTCAACCGTTTGATGATAATGAGTTGGAATCTCATAACAACCTGTTCTGAGGTTCCACATCGCCGAATCGATCAACCGTTCAATGATAATGAGTTGTAATCTCATAACAAGCCATTCTGAGGTTCCACATCACCGAATCGATCAATCGTTTGATGATAATGAGTTGTAATCTCATAACAAGCCATTCTGAGGTTCCACGTCACTGAATTGATCAACCATTTGACCATAATGAGTTGGAATCTCATAACAAGCTGCTTTGAGGTTCCACATCGCTGAATCGATCAACCGTTTGATGATAATGAGTTGCAATCTTATAACAAGCTACTCTGAGGTTCCACATCACCGAATCGATCAACCATTCGATGATAATGAGTTGTAATCTCATAACAAGCCGTTCTAAGGTTCCACATCACCGAATCGATCAACCATTTGATGATAATTAGCTACAATCTCATAACAAGCTAGTCTAAGTTTCCACATCACCGAATCGATCAACCATTCAATGATAATGAGTTGCAATCTCATAACAAGCTATTCTGAGGTTCCACATTGCCAAATCGATCAACCGTTCAATGATAATCAGTGGCAATTTCATAACTAGCCATTTTAAGGTTCCACATGACCGAATCGATCAACCATTCAATGATAATCAGCTGCAATCACATAACAAGCTATTTTGAGGTTCCACATCACCGAATCAATCAACCACTCGATAATAATGAGTTGCAATCTCATAACAAGTTTTTCTAAGGTTCCACATCGCCAAATCAATCAACTATTCAATGATAATGAGTTGTAATCTCAAAACAAGCCATTCTGAGGTTCCACATCGCCGAATCGATCAACCGTTCGATGATAATGAGTTGCAATCTCATAACAAGTTGTTCTGAGGTTCCACATCACTGAATCGATCAACTGTTCGATGATAATGAGTTGTAATCTCATAACAAGCTTTTCTGAGGTTCCACATCACCGAATTGATCAACCATTCGATGATAATCAGCTGTAATCTCATAACAAGTTGTTCTGAGATTCCACATCGCCAAATTGATCAACTGTTTGATGATAATGAGTTGCAATCTCATAACAAGCTATTCTTAGGTTCCACATCGCCAAATTGATCAACTTTATGATGATAATTAGCTGCAATCTCATAACAAGCAGTTCTAAGGTTCCACATCACCAAATCGATCAACCGTTCGATGATAATCTGCTACACTCTCATAACAAGTTGTTCTAAGGTTCCACATCACTGAATCGATCAACCGTTCGATGATAATGAGTTGCAATGTTATAACAAGCTATTCTGAGATTCCACATCACTGAATTGGTCAACCGTTCGATGATAATGAGTTGTAATCTCATAACAAGCTGTCATGAGGTTCCACATATCCAAATCGATCAACCATTCGATGATCATGAGTTGTAATCTCATAACAAGCCGTTCTAAGGTTCTATATCACTAAATCAGTCAATCGGTTGATGATAATCAGTTGTAATCACATAAAATGCTATTCTGAAGTTCCACATTGCTGAATCACTCAACCATTCAATGATAATGAGTTGCAATCTCATAACAAGTAGTTCTGAGGTTCCACATCGCCGAATCGATCACCTATTCGATGATAATCAGCTGCAATCTCATAACAAGCTCTTCTAAGGTTCCACATCGCCGAATCGATCAACTGTTCAATGATAATGAGTTGCAATCTCATAACAAGCTATTCTGAGGTTCCACATTGCCGAATTGATCAACTATTTCATGATAATGAGTTGTAATCTCATAACAAGCTGTTGTGAGGTTCCACATTGCCGAATCGATCAACCGTTCGATGATAATGAGTTGTAATCTCATAACAAGCTTATCTAAGGTTCCACATTGCCGAATCAATCAACCGTTCGATGATAATGAGTTGGAATCTAATAAAAAGCTATTCTGAGGTTCCACATCGCCGAATCGATCAACTGTTTGATCATAATGAGTTGCAATCTCATAACAAGCTATTCTGAGGTTCCACATTGCTGAATCGATCAACCGTTCGATGATAATGAGTTGTAATCTCGTAACAAGACATTCTGAGTTTCCACATTGCCAAATCGATCAACCATTCAATGATAATCAGCTGCAATCTCATAACAAGCTATTTTGAGGTTCCACATCGCCGAATCGATCAACCGTTTGATGATAATGAGCTGCAATCTCATAAAAAGCTATTCTAAGGTTCCACATCACCGAATTGATCAACCGTTTGATGATAATCAACTGCAATCTCATAATAAGCCATTCTGAGGTTCCACATTGCCGAATCGATCAACCATTCAATGATAATCAACTGTAATCTCATAACAAGCCATTTTGAGGTTCCACATCGCCGAATCGATCAACCGTTTGATGATAATCAGCTGCAATCTCATAACAAGCTATTTTGAGGTTCCACATCGCTGAATCGATCAACCGTTTGATGATAATGAGTTGCAATCTCATAATAAACTATTCTGAGATTCCACATTGCTGAATCGATCAACCATTCAATGATAATCAGCTGTAATGTCATAACAAGCCGTTCTGAGGTTCCACATCACCAAATCGATCAACCATTTGATGATAATCAGCTGTAATCTAATAACAAGCTGTTTTGATGTTCCACATCACCAAATTGATCAACGGTTCGATGATAATGAGTTGCAATCTCATAACAAGCTGTTCTGAGGTTCCACAACGCCGAATCGGTCAACTGTTTGATGATAATGAGTTGTAATCTCATAACAAGCTATTGTGAGGTTCCACATCCCCGAATCGGTCAATCATTTGATGATAATGAGTTATAATCTCATAACAAGCCGTTCTGAGGTTCCACATTGCCGAATCGGTCTACCGTTTCATGATAATGAGTTGCAATTTCATAACAAGCTGTTCTGAGGTTCCACATCACCGAATCAATCAACCGTTCAATGATAATGTGTTGTAATCTTATAACAAGTCATTTTGAGGTTCCACGTCACTGAATCGATCAACCGTTTGATGATAATGAGTTGTAATCTCATAACAAGCCAATCTGAGGTTCCACATCACCGAATCGATCAACCATTCAATGATAATCAGCTGTAATCTCATAACAAGCTATTTTGAGGTTCCACATCACCGAATCAATCAACCACTCGATAATAATGAGTTACAATCTCATAACAAGTTGTTCTGAGGCTCCACATCCCTGAATTGGTCAACCATTTGATGATAATGACTTGTAATCTCATAACAAGCCGTTCTGAGGTTCCACATCGCTGAATCAGTCAACTGTTCGATGATAATCAACTGTAATCTCATAACAAGCTATTCTGAGGTTCCACATCGCCAAATCGCTCAACCGTTTGATGATAATGAGTTGCAATCTCATAACAAGCTATTCTGAGGTTCCACATCACTGAATCGATCAACCATTTGATGATAATCAGTTACAATCTCATAACAAGCTATTTTGAGGTTCCACATCACCGAATTGATGAACTGTTCGATGATAATGAACTACAATCTCATAACAAGTTGTTCTAAGGTTCCACATCGCCAAATCGATCAACTGTTTGATGATAATGAGTTGTAATATCATAACAAGTCATTCTGAGGTTCTACATCATCGAATTGATCAACTATTTGATAATAATGATTTGTAATCTCATAACAAGCCATTTTGAGGTTCCACATCGCTGAATCAATCAACCGTTTGATGATAATGAGTTGGAATCTCATAACAAGCTATTATGAGGTTCCACATTGTCGAATCAATCAACCGTTTGATGATAATGAGTTGGAATCTCATAACAAGTTGTTCTAAGGTTCCACATCACCCAATCGATCAACCGTTCGATGATAATGAGTTGTAATCTCATAACAAGCTGTTCTGAGGTTCCACATTGCCAAATCGATCAACCATTCGATGATAATGAGTTGTAATCTCATAACAAGCTGTTCTGAGGTTCCACATCACCGAATTGATCAACGGTTCGACAATAATGAGTTGGAATCTCACAACAAGCCATTCTGAGGTTCCACATCGCCGAATCGATCAATCATTCGATGATAATGAGTTGCAATCTCATAACAAGCTATTCTAAGGTTCCACATCACAGAATCGCTCAACCGTTCGATGATAATGAGTTGTAATCTCATAACAAGCCATTCTAAGGTTCCACATTGCCAAATCGATCAACCATTTGATGATAATCAGCTACAATCTCATAACAAGCTCTTCTAAGGTTCCACATCGCCAAATCGATCAACTATTCAATGATAATGAGTTGCAATCTCATAACAAGCTATTCTGAGGTTCCACATCCTCGAATTGATCAACTGTTTCATGATAATGAGTTGTAATCTCATAACAAGTAGTTGTGAGGTTCCACATTGCCGAATCGATCAACCGTTCGATGATAATGAGTTGTAATCTCATAACAAGCTTATCTGAGTTTCCACATCGCTGAATCAATCAACTGTTTGATGATAATGAGTTGGAATCTAATAAAAAGCGATTCTGAGGTTCCACATAACCAAATCGATCAACTGTTGGATCATAATGAGTTGCAATCTCATAACAAGCTATTCTGAGGTTCCACATTGCTGAATCGATCAACTGTTCGATGATAATGAGTTGTAATCTTGTAACAAGCCATTCTAAGGTTCCACATTGCCAAATCGATCAACCGTTTGATGATAATCAGCTGCAATCTCATAACAAGTTGTTTTGAGGTTCCACATCGCCGAATCGATCAACTGTTCAATGATAATGAGTTGCAATCTCATAACAAGCTATTCTGAGGTTCCATATCACCGAATCGATCAACCATTTGATGATAATCAATTGCAATCTCATAATAAGCCATTCTGAGGTTCCACATCATCAAATCGATCAACCATTCAATGATAATCTACTGTAATCTCATAACAAGCCATTTTGAGGTTCCACATCGCCGAATCGATCAACCGTTCAATGATAATCAGATGCAATCTCATAACAAGCTATTTTGAGGTTCCACATCGCCAAATCAATCAACCGTTTGATGATAATGAGTTGCAATCTCATAACAAGCTGTTCTGAGGTTCCACATCGCTGAATCGATCAACCATTCAATGATAATCAGCTGCAATGTCATAACAAGCCGTTCTGAGGGTCCACATCACCAAATCGATCAACCATTTGATGATAATCAGCTGTAATCTCATAACAAGCTGTTTTGATGTTCCACATCACCAATTCAATCAACCGTTCGATGATAATGAGTTGCAATCTCATAACAAGCTGTTCTGAGGTTCCACATCGCCAAATCGGTCAACTGTTTGATGATAATGAGTTGTAATCTCATAACAAGCTATTGTGAGGTTCCACATCACTGAATCGGTCAACCGTTCGATGATAATGAGTTGTAATCTCATAACAAGCCGTTCTGAGGTTCCACATTGCTGAATCGGTCAACCGTTCGATGATAATGAGTTGCAATCTCATAACAAGCTATTCTAAGGTTCCACATTGCCGAATCGATCAACCATTCAATGATAATGAGTTGTAATCTCATAACGAGCCATTCTAAGGTTCCACATCACTGAATCGATCAACCGTTTGATGATAATGAGTTGTAATCTCATAACAAGCCATTCTGAGGTTCCACATCGCTGAATCGATCAACCATTTGATCATAATGAGTTGGAATCTCATAACAAGCTGCTCTGAGGTTCCACATCACTGAATCGATCAACCGTTTCATGATAATGAGTTGCAATCTTATAAGAAGCTATTCTGAGGTTCCACATTGCCGAATCGATCAACCATTTAATGATAATGAGTTGTAATCTTATAACAAGCCGTTCTAAGGTCCCACATCGTTGAATCAATCAACCATTTGATGATAATCAACTACAATCTCATAACAAGCTAGTCTAAGTTTCCACATCGCCAAATCGATCAACCATTCAATGATAATGAGTTGCAATCTCATAACAAGCTATTCTGAGGTTTCACATTGCTAACTCGATCAACCGTTCGATGATAATCACTGGCAATCTCATAACAAGCCATTTTGAGGTTCCACATCACTGAATTGATCAACCATTCAATGATAATCAACTACAATCTCATAACAAGCTATTTTGAGGTTCCACATCACCGAATCAATCAACCACTTGATAGTAATGAGTTGCAATCTCATAACAAGTTGTTTTGAGGTTCCACATCCCTGAATCGGTCAACCATTTGATGATAATGACTTGTAATCTCATAACAAGCCGTTCTGAGGTTTCACATCACCAAATTTGTTAACTGTTCGATGATAATCAGCTGCAATCTCATAACAAGCTGTTATGAGGTTCCACATCGCCAAATTGCTCAACCGTTCAAGGATAATGAGTTGCAATCTCATAACAAGCTATTCTGAGGTTCCACATCACCGAATCAATCAACCATTTGATGATAATCAACAGCAATCTCATAACAAGTTGTTCTGAGGTTCCACATCACCGAATCGATCAACTATTTGATGATAATGAGCTACAATCTCATAACAAGTTGTTCTGAGGTTCCACATCGCCAAATCAATCAACCGTTTGATGATAATGAGTTGTAATCTCATAACAAGCCGTTCTGAGGTTCTACATCATCAAATTTATCAACTATTTGATAATAATGATTTGTAATCTCATAACAAGCCATTTTGAGGTTCCACATCATTGAATCGATCAACCGTTTGATGATAATGAGTTGGAATCTCATAACAAGCTATTTTGAGGTTCCACATCGCCGAATCGATCAACCATTTGATGATAATGAGTTGGAATCTCATAACAAGTTGTTCTAAGGTTCCACATTGCCCAATCGATCAACCATTCGATGATAATTAGTTGTAATCTCATAACAAGCTGTTCTGAGGTTCCACATCACCGAATTGATCAACTGTTCGACGATAATGAGTTGGCATTTCACAACAAGCCATTCTGAGGTTCCACATCACCGAATCAATCAATCTTTTGATGATAATGAGTTGCAATCTAATAACAAGCTGTTCTAAGGTTCCACATTGCCGAATCGCTCAACCGTTCGATGATAATGAGTTCTAATCTCATAACAAGCCATTCTAAGGTTCCACATTGCTTAATCGATCAACCATTCGATGATAATTAGCTGCAATCTCATAACAAGCTCTTCTGAGGTTCCACATCATTGAATCGATCAACCGTTCGATGATAATGAGTTGCAATCTCATAAAAATCTATTTTGAGGTTCCACATCACTGAATCAGTCAACCATTCGATGATAATGAGTAGTAATCTCATAACAAGCTATTCTGAGTTTCTGCATCACCGAATCGGTCAACCGTTTGATGATAATGAGTTGTAATCTCATAACAAGCCATTTTGAGGTTCCCCTTCGCTGAATCGGTCGACCATTTGATGATAATGAGTTGCAATCTCATAACAAGCTGTTCTAAGGTTCCACATCACCAAATCGATCAATCATTTGGTGATAATGAGTTGTAATCTCATAACAAGCCGTTCTGAGGTTCCACATTGTCGAATCGATCAACCGTTCAATGATAATGAGTTGTAATCTCATAGCAAGCTGTTCTGAGGTTCCACATCACTGAATTGATCAAATGTTCGATGAGAATGAGTTGGAATCTCATAACAAGCTGTTGTGAGGTTCCACATAACCAAATCGATCAACTGTTCAATGATAATGAGTTGCAATCTCATAACAAGCTGTTCTAAGGTTCCACATTGCCGAATCAATCAACCGTTCGATGATAATGAGTTGTAATCTCATAACAAGCTGTTCTGAGGTTCCACATCACTGAATCAATCAACTGTTTAATGATAATCAGCTACAATCTCATAACAAGCTATTCTAAGGTTCCACATCACTGAATCGATCAACCGTTCGATGATAATGACTTGCAATCTCATAACAAACTGTTCTGAGGTTCCATATTGCTGAATCAATCAACCATTCGGTGATAATCGGCTGCAATCTAATAACAAGCCATTCTAAGTTTCCACATCGCCGAATCAATCAACCGTTTGATGATAATCAGCTGCAATCTCATAAAAAGCTATTTTGAGGTTCCACATCACCAAATTGATCAACCGTTCAATGATAATGAGTTGCAATCTCATAACAAGCTGTTCTGAGATTTCACATCACCGACTCGGTCAACCATTCGATGATAATCAGCTGTAATCTCATAACAAGACATTCTAAGGTTCCAGATCGCTGAATTGGTCAACTTTTCGATGATAATCAGCTACAATCTCATAACAAGCTGTTCTGAGGTTCCACATCACTGAATCGGTCAACTGTTTGATGATAATCAGCTGTGTTAAGTTTTGGATCAGATTATGTGTATTTTAATTTTTCTTAGATGACCTCAATATATGTAATATATTTAATCTCAATATATGAATATATATTTATTATCAATATAATAACAAATATATAAATATATATAATATTTATTATCATGCTGTATAGATAAGACTTGCATTCAATATAGTGTTGTATATGCTTATCATCATTTGATTCAAGAAAGGATATATATATGTGAGACATGCCAATAGATAGACATGTCTCCACGTGGAGACATGTCTCTCTATTGACATGCCTCTATTAAGTATACACACCAGTTCATAACCGATGATAATCGCAATTCACAAAGGATGATAATCAGCATGCATTATACTTTATTCATGATACTCGATACTCATCGAGTTCATTAATCTTAATACTCAGTCGATGTATAATACAGCTGATACTCGACTGATATGCAATAATCAGTGTTTAACTTAATTACATCTGATGCCTCTTTTATGATGCATGATCGGTTTATAAGATCGGTAGTAATACATGATCGATAGCAATATTTAATACATGATCGGTGATACACGATCATTATCACCCGATCAGTATTGAACCAAAACCGATATCAATCGGTAATATAACATATGATTTGATTAAACCGATAACAATCGGTAT